>ML660200.1:55169072-55227935 GCA_007570785.1 Antilocapra americana | reverse complement strand
GTACAGTATCAGCTAATGCATCTCTCTGGAAGAGCTGATGACTCCAAATACTGTTCATTTCCTATTTTACTCACTAGCAGATTTAGGGGGTTTTTTGTTTGCTTGTTTGTTTTGTGGGTGTTTCTCCTTTTTTTCTCCTGATGAACCTCCTCTGTGTACTCGAAAGAATGAAGCAGAATAGTTCAGAGAGAGAACCCAGGGGCATAACAGACCTGGGAGTGATTAGCGGATGCCTGGCCCTTTCTCTCACTTCAGCAAAGCCTTGAAGCCACTAAGGAAGGGGGATATAAAATCCATGGTCTTTAAGAAACAGAAAAGATCCTACTGTGTTTAAAGCAAAAGTAGAAAAAAAATCTCTCTTTATGCTTGGAGGAGGAGCAGAAAAGTATCCAATCCCAAGGATCCTATCCCAGTGTCAAGCAGAGGTGATCTTAAGGAAAGGGCAAAAAATATTTGTCCAGGATTAGCCACAGAAGCAGAGCATAGTTTGACTGTGATGAGAACAAGAGGCAGAATTACCAAGAAAACCCAAGACCCAGTGCACAGGGCCAAACTAAGTCCAGGACAATAAAAACCCACTGTCATCGCCTTAGTGAGTGATAAACAGCACAGTCTACACTGGGTGAAGAATCACAGAATGGACAAAAATTCCAGGTAAGCATGCCAGAATGGTGCCCTCTGGGAGTAGAATACAAACCCTCAGAATGTTCTTCAGCATCATAGCCCTCCCTTTAAGTACAAGGAATGATAGCCCACCACTCATGGAATTCAAAGCCCATGAGGTGTCGAAAAACAAAACCTAGAGGCTGTGATCTGAATGTTTGTTTCCTCTTAAAACTCATATGCTGAAATCCTAGTCCCCAACATGATGCTCTTTGGAGATACAGCCTTCAGGAGGTTATTAGACCATGAGTGCAGGGCCCACCTGAATGGGATCAGTGCCTTTATGAAAGAGACCCCAGAAAGATCTTTTGTCCCTCTGTCATGTGAGGATACAGTGAAAAAAAAATACTCCTTATGAACCAGGAAATGGGTTCTCACCAGACACAGACACCAAATCTGCTAGCTCTTTGATTTTAGGCTTCCCAGCCTCCAGAATTGCAGTAAATAAATTTCAGTTGTTTATAAGCCCCCCAGTTCTGTGGCATTTCTGGCATAACAGCCTGAATAAACAAAGACAATAAGTTTAGCACAACTTCTAACTGGATTGACTTAATTTCCCACACCAATGACCTGACATAAGAAGAGCCTCTTTCTGGGTTTAAATGATATTTATAATATTTATCTCAATTTTATATTTTGTTTTAAATTCAAATAAGTATTATAAGAAATAATAATAAGGAAGAAAACAAGCTACTGTCAAGAGATACTAAAATTTATATATAGAACCAACCTCAGAGATGACCCAGATATTTGAATCATTACACTGGGGCTTTAAAATAACTGATTCATTTGTTAAATCTCAGGATTTCCCTGGTGACTCAACAATAAAGAATCTGCTTGCCAATACCTGCCAGTTCAGGAGACATGGGTTTGATCCCTGGGTTGGGAAGATTCCCTGAAGAAGGCAATGGCAACCCATTCCAGTACCCTTGTCTGGAAAATCCCATGGACAGAGGAGCCTGGCTGACTATGGTCCATGGGATCGCAGAGTCGGACACTACTTATGGTCCAAACAACAATATGTTAAAAGCCCAAGTGGAAAGGGTGAATATCATGCATAAGCAGATGAATTTTTTTTAATAAATAGATGGGAACTATCTGCAAGAATTGAGTAGAAATGGTAGAAATGAAAAAAGTATCAGAGCATTACTCTGATAGGCTCAAAGACCTGCTATGACTTAAAGAACTATGGAACTTGAACATAGATCTATGTAAATTATCCTCATTGAGAAAAAAGGAGAGAAAAGAGTGAAAAAGAAAAGAGCATCAAACAGTTGAACAATATCAAATGCATATATATGTATTATATTTATATGTGTATATATATATATATATATATTTAACTGAATTCATACAGGAGATGAAAGAGGACAGAGAAATACTTGAAGAGACAAAAGCCAAGAATTTTTTTTAATTGTTAAATACATCCAACCACAAATCCAGGAAACTTAGAGAACTGCAAGAAGGACCAAATTCAAACAAAACAAAAATAAAACAAAACAACAGACACAATCACACAATAACCAAATTGCAGTAAACCCTAAAGAGAAAATCTTGAAGACAACTAAGAAAGTGAAGGACATATTACATACTATAAACAAAAAAGAAAAGTGAGTTAGAGCAGACTTCTTGTCAGCCACCATGTAAAGCATGAAACAATGGAGTGACATCTTTAAAATACTGAAAGAAAACTCTGTCAACCTAAAATCAGTGAAAATATCTTCTCAACAATGAAAGCAAAAATAAACATTTCAGAAAAAACAAATTTTTAGAGATATCTCATTGCCAAGAGATACTAAAAAACATAAAAAGATGTTCTCTAGGCAGAAAGAGAATAATATGAGATCAAAACTTGGATCTACACATATAAATGATGATCCATGAAAACAGAGCAACAAAGGTAAATAATTTTTCCTTATTTTTAATTGCTACAAAATAATTAACTCTATAAAGTAATATTATTAATATTCTATCGTGGGTTTTATAAAATTAGTAAAAGTAAAACATATACAAAAATAGCAAAAAGGATCAAAGGCAGGGTTTGGAATTACATTGTCATGAGCTCTTTATACTGCATGTGGAATGGTATAATAATACCTTGTGAACCATGTTACATGTTCAAATATTATTTTAAATGAGACACGAAAAGCCATCAGAGTGTTTTAAGCAAAGACATAACAAATAATATGTTTAATTTTGGTGATAGTGGGCTTACATACAGGGTCCAGTTAAATAGCAAGTGTTTGAAACTGTTTCCTCTATTACTGCTGCTAACACTTAGTGTTTATTATGTTCTAGGAATTTTGTCAAGAAATCTCCCATGTCTCACATACAAGCTTCACAACAGTCCTGATAGGAAATTGAGCCTTAGAACATTTGTCACACGGTCATATAGCATTTAAGTTTCTTACTGTCACTGTAAACAATTACCAGAGAGTGGATTCATACACTTTATTGTCTCACATCTCTGAAGGTCAGAAGGCTAAATGTTTCTACTGGGCTGCATTCTCCTAGAGACTTTAGGGAGTATCTGTTTCCTTCCCTTTTCCAGCTTCTGGAGGCTACACTGCTTAGCTCATGGCCCCTTTCTCCATCTCCCATGCATGTCAATCTAATTTTTATGCTCTGCTTCCATTATATTCTCTCAGACTCTAACTTTACTGCTGTTACTTACTAAACCAACTGAAATAGTCCAGGATAATCTGTATCTCAACACAGAAAATTTAATCATATGCAAGTCTCTTTTGTCCTATAAGGTAATATTTTCACAAGATCTGACGATTAGATGTGGACATCTTTAGGGAGTCATTATTTGGCCTACACACAGTCAGAATTTGCCCCCGCTCCCATCTTTCAGGGGCAAGATGAAAAAGAAGTTAATTATAAGAGGAAAGACTCTCTGAGCAAAGGATAAGAAAATAAATTCATTTTCCAAGAAAAACAGTGAACTGAAAATGACTTACAGATGGATGTAGAGTAAAAATGTAACCTGGCAAGAAAGAGCCTGCATACCATCAAAGCAAATGAGGAAAGAATTAATGTTTATTGTGCTGCCTACCCTATACCAGACCAAATAAATATGCCCTAAATATATATCATCCCATTTAATTCTCACAGTTGTAAGTAAAATACATGTTATACTCCCAGTTTTACAAGGAAGGAAATCTGAACTCTGTCCATACAAGTCAATGAAGTAGCAGGCTATCATCTAGCTCAGATTTCAAAGCTTTATGTTACACTAATTTTTTTTAATTCAAAATATCAGAAAGAGACTTTTAAGAGAAAATTTGTCAAACTGGATTACTAAACTAGGAAACAGATTATTTTGAAGAAGAACTGAAAGAATTGGGGATAATTAACTTGAAAGAAAGAAAACTTAGAGAAGACATGATGATATTGTCATGTGAAAGAGGCCTGGGCCCGGTGGATAAAAGTTAGAAAAGAAAATGTCACACAAGCAATATAGATTTAAGGTGTTTGAATTGCATTGTTGAAAAAACTGCAGAAGGCTCTAGACTAGGCTGGATGACTGGATTTTTTCCACTAGGGTTATTAATAACTCGGGCTCTGGAGCTGGAGTGCCTCTATTTGAATACTGGCCTCACAAATCACAAGCTATGTCCTTGGGCAAGATACTTCTCTGTGCCAGGATTTCTTTTTTTTAAAATTATATTTATTTTTAATTGATTGAAGATTGCTTTACATTATCCTTTTGATTTCTGCCATATATCAACATGAATTAGCCATAGATGTACATATGCCCCCTCCCTCTTGAACCTCCCTCTCACCTCCCTTTCACCCCTCTAGGTTGTTACAGAGCACTGGTTTGAGTTCCCTGAGTCACACAGCAAATTTCCATTGGCTATCTATTTTATATGTGTTAGTGTATATGCTTCCATGCTGCTTTCTCCATTCATGTCACTCTTTCTTCCCTCTCCCATGCTCATGTCCATAAGTCTGTTCTCCGTGGCTGTGTCTCCATTGCTGCCCTGTGAATAGGTTCATCAATCCCATCTTTCTAGATTCCATACGTACACATTAACATACAACATTTGTTTTTCTCCTTCTGACTTACTTCACTCTGTGTAATAGGTTCTAGGTTCATCCACCTCATTAGAACTGACTCAAATGTGTTTCTTTTTATGTGTGCCTAGATTTCTTTCTTTCTTTCTTTCTTTTTTTGACCTGTTTTCTTGATTGAGCTTAGTCACTCAATCATGTCTGACTCTTTGTGACCCCAGGGACTTTAGCCCACCAGGCTCCTAAATGGGGATAAAAATAGTACCCTACCATATGGGTTATGGGCTTCCCTCATAGCTCAGTCAGTAAAGAATCTGCCTGCAATACAGGAGACCAGGGTTCGATTCCTGGGTCAGGAAGATCCTCTGGAGAAGGAAATGGCAACCCACTCCAGTATTTTTGCCTGGAATATTCCAGGGACAGAGGAGCCTGGCGGGCTACAGTTCATGGGGTCACAAGAGTCAGACACGTCTTGGTGACTAAACCATATATAGGTTATACAAATTCAATGAACTCATAAGTATAAAGGGTTTTAAAAATTTTCTAGCAATAATAATTGCTCCATAGGTATTAATTATTGTCATGATATCTGTAGGAAGCTGAACTAAAGTACTGAGTACTAGGTACAAAGAAATATCTGGACATATGGGATTGGAAGAGCTACATTACAAGAATTTTTCAAACCAAAATTAAGCAGTCACAAATAATAGATGCTAAAGAAAATATTCCTGCATATGTAGAAAGAGCAGGTCATCTTTTCCATATCACACTCCACGAAATGCTGGTGAAATGAGATATTGAAAACTGATCCATGAGTTTGAAGTAAGGATATGGTAATTGGTTAAATAAGTTTTAAATATGCTATAAATTATATTCTTGTTTTGAGAATTCACCATGTATTAACATGCAAAAGCTCTAAGTCCTACAGAAAAGGAAGCCACAAAACTTCTAAAATCCTCCTTTTCAACTGTGTGTGTCTGTGTAATGCTTGTTAATATCCAATGAAATATTCTTTGAAGTATAGTTTGTGATGTAAAAAATTAATAGACTAGATAATCATGAAAGTGCCCTCTCCCTCTAAGTCATTATGAGTCTAGGTTTATATAATGTGATTCTAAATATATTGAAATAACATGCTCTATAAGGATGTAGATTCTTAGGATTTAACTCTCTTTTTCACTATAGGTTTAGGATGTACTGCCCAGGATAAAACTATTTCACTATAGACTGAGGATATACCTCAATCCTTCAAATACTTATGCATACATAGTCAAAATTTTCCAGGACGAATATTTCTAAATAACAACTTCCTATGACAAGGGTACTTCAGATTCTGAACAGCTGCCTTTGGATTTTACAACCTGTCTCAACAGTAATTACCTTCTAATTCAGGATGAGCCATAAAGAGATAATGGTATGCTCATTGGCAAATGACCAGATCCATAAAATTCTGACCAGGAATACTGCACACTGATCCCAAAATCTAATATATTACATAAGACACATGGAAATGTTTTACAAAGTGTAACTATAAACTGTTCATCTATCCTTAAAAAACGAAATAGAACTGCCATATGACCCAGCACTCCTACAGCTGGGCACACACACCAAGGAAGGCAGAACTGAAAGAGACACGTGTACCCCAATGTTCATCACAGCACTGTTTACAATAGCCAGGACATGGAAGCAACCTAGATGCCCATCAGCAGATGAATGCATAAGGAAGCTGTGGTGCATATACACAATGGAATATTACTCAGCTATAAAAAGAATACATTTGAGTCAGTTCTAATGAGGTGAATGAAACTGGAGCCTATTATACCGAGTGAAGTAAGTCAGAAAGAGAAACACCAATATAGTATATTAATGCATATATATGGAATTTAGAAGGACGGTAATGATGATCCTATATGAAAGACAGTCAAAGAGACACAGATGTAAAGAACAGACTTTTGGACTATGTAGCAGAAGGCAAAGGTAATATGATTTGAAAGAATAGCATCGAAACATGTATATTACAATATGTACTGGTACATATTCAATGCATGAAGCAGGGCACTCAAAGCTGGTGCTCTGGAACAACCCAGAGGGACTAGGCAGGGAGGGATGTGGGAGGGGAGTTCAGGATGGCGGGGGGGCACATGTATACCCATGGTTGATTCATGTCAATGTGTGGCAAAAACCACCACAATATTGTAAAGTAATTAGCCTCCAATTAAAATAAATGAATTAATTTAAAAAATAAACTGATCATCTATTCAAGAGTAAAATATCATAATTATAAAAATTATACACTGAGCATGAGTCAGGTCTGTTTTGCATGCACCAAACAAGAGCATGTATTTATAGTTCACATCACTGGCATTGGTACACAGTAAGTGTACTCCCATTCTCTCTTATGAAGGAGGTGTTATAATTTTTATTTTACACTCAGCAAACTAAGGTTCAGAGAGCTGTGCCCCCTTGCCCCTGATAGTCTTGCCATCTTCACCTCTCACACCTCAGGCTTTCCCCATGGTCTCTCTACTTACTGTATCCTCTGCTTGAATGTCTTTACTCTTGACTTTGGCTTAGCTGACTTTCTTTCACTCAGCTCTCAGCTCCTAGTCACCTCCTCAGAGAATCCTCCTCTGACTGCTCTTATATGACAGAGCCAAAATGCCAATTTAGAAACCACCTATTCTCTGTACTTATCACTATTTGAGAGTGTGATATAAACATCTATGTTTATATAAGTTACCTGGACCACTCTACCATATATGTTTTATGAGAGCTGAAACCTTGTCTAAGATGGTTCACTGCTGTATTCTCTGTCCCTAGAACATTGCTTGTATGTCAGAGGCTCAGTTGTGTCTGATTCTGCTATTTCATGGACTATAGCCTGCTAGGCTCCTCTGTCCATGGAATTCTCCAGGCAAAAGTACTGGAATAAGTAGCTATTACCTTCACCAGAGGATACTCCTGAGCCAGGGATTGAACTCCTGAACCTGCATTGCAGGCAGATTCTTGACCATCTGAGCCACTAGGGAGGAATAACACTTAACCCATAGTTGGTTCTCAATAAATATTCCATTAGCTAATGAATGAAGTAAATCTGCCATTTTGATTAAAATGAGTGAAAGTACATAAATAAAAAGAAATGCTTTTCATAAGAAAACTTATTTTACTTTCAGTATACCTCAGATCCACTAAAAAAAACTTACTTTTTCACTTTGTTTTTCTGATTACTGTTAAGAACAGTGCAGTGCATGCATACCTATAATAAAACTGCTCAAGAAGCTTTGGCAGATTCGGGCCTCTTAGGCACAAATGATATTCAAAAGAGTTTAAAAAAAAATAACTTGGAATCTCTCCAAATAACTGACAACACAATGCAATATCATGGAAAACAACTGCCAAGTAAAATCACTAATCATTGCAAAAATTGCCTTGACAAAAATAGTATTGGGAAAAATGCTCAAAGAATATACACATCTATTAATAACATTGTCAGAATAAAATATGTCATATGTATTTCCTGACAGAAGGACCATGTGAGTCAGATCACAGGAATGTATGTCAATGGCACTTTGAAAGTATTACCATTACACAGCACCAGTACTTAATATTACTCCCAGTAGACCCTGAGCTACCATGAGCTTTAGCTCCATAAGTCAATTTTCTCGGGACTTGATAGTCTCTGGGCTAACTATACTTCAAGGTTTTTTTCATTTTAGCTTTTGACCTCTTCATCCACTTCTCCCAACTTATCCTCCACCACCAATCTGTTTTCTGTATCTAGCAGGTTGGTTTTTGTTTATTTTTTAAAGTTATTTGTTCATTCTTTACGTTTCCCATATAAGTGAGATCATATGCAATTTGTTTTTCTCCATCTGACTTATTTTACTTAGCATAATGCCCTTGAGGTTCATCCATTTTATCACAAATAGAAGATTTCATTCTTTCTATGGCTTAATTATATTTCATTGTGTATATATACCACAATTTCTTTATTCATTCATCCATTGGTAGACACCTCAGTTGTTTCCGTATCTTAGTTATTGTTAATAATGCTGCAGAGATCATAGTTGTTCATATATCACTTTGAGTTACTGTTTTCATTTCTTTAGATAAATATCCAAAAGTGGAATTGCTAGATCACAAGGTAGTTTTATTTTTAATTTTCTGAGACATCTCCATACTGTTTGCCATAGTGGGTTTACCAATTCACATTCCCACCAACAATGCACAAGTGTTCCATTTTTCCATATCCTTGCCAACACTCACTTCTTACCTTTTGATTAATAACCATTCTAACAGGTGTGAGGCTATATCTTATTGCAGTTTTGATTTGCACTTCCTTGATGATTAATGATGTTGAACATATTTTCATGTACCTGTTGGCCATCTGTATGTCTTCTTCAGAAAAATATCTATTCAGAGCTTCACCCATTTTTAATTGTTTTTGCAATTGAGTTATGAGTTTTTCATGTATTTTGGATATTAGCCCCTTATCAGATATATGATTTGCAAAGATTGTCTCCCATTCAGGAGGTACCTTTCCATTTTGCTGATTTTCTTTGCTGTGCAGAAGCTCTTCAGTTTGATGTGGTCCCACTTTCTTATTTTTGCTTTTGTTGCTTTTGCTTTTGGTGTCAGATTCAAAAAATTCATTGCCAAAACCTATGCCAGATATTTTACAACCTGTATTTTCTTCTAGGACTTTTATGGCTTCATATCTTGCATTCAAGTCTTTAGTCAATTTTGAGTTAATTTCATGTATGGTACAAGACAGTGGTTAAGTTTTATTCTTTTCCAAGTGGTTGTCCCAGTTTTCCCAGCACCATTATTGAAGAGATTGTCCTTTTCCCATTGTATATTCTTGGAACCTTTATAGTAAATTAATTTTGGCCATACGGCATCCTAAGTTGGTTCAGTCATGTCTGACTCTTTGCGATCATATGGACTGTAACCTGCTAGGCTTCTCTGTCAATGGGATTCTCCAAGCAAGAATACTGGAGTGGCTCTGACATAAATTACAGCATGATTCATTATGACCCACCTCCCAGAATAATGGAAATAAAAACAAAAATAAATGGGGCCTAATTAAGCTTGAAAGCTTTTGCACAGTGAAGAAAACTATAAGGTGAAAAGGCAGCCTTTGGAATGAGAGAAAATAATAGCAAATGAAACAACTGACAAAGAATTAATCTCCAAAATATACAAGCAGCTCATGCAGCTCAATATCAGAAAAATAAACGACCCAATCAAAAAATGGGCCAAAGAACTAAACAGACATTTCTCCAAAGAAGACATACAGATGGCTAACAAACACATGGGGGGGAAAAAAAAGCTCAGTATCACTTATTATCAGAGAAATGCAAATCAAAGTCACAATGAAGTACCATCTCATGACAGTCAGAATGGCTGCCATCAAAAAGTCTACAAAAAATAAATGCTGGAGAGGGTGTGGAGAAAAGGGAAACCTCTTACACTGTTGGTGGGAATGCAAACTAGTACAGTCACTATGGACAACAGTGTGGAGAGTCCTTAAAAAACTGGAACTAAAACTGCCATATGACCCAGCAATGCCATTGCTGGGAATACACAGAAGAAACCAGAATTGAAAGAGACACGTGTGCCCCACTGTTCATTGCAGCACTGTTTACAACAGCTAGGATATGGAGGCAACCTAAATGTCCATCGGCAGAGGAATGGATAAAGAAGTTGTGGTATATATACACAATGGAATATTACTCAGCTATAAAAAAGAACACATTTGAGTCAGTTCTAATGAGCTGGATGGAACTGGAGCCTATTAGACAGAGTGAAGTAAATGAAGTAAGTCAAAAAGAGAAACACCAATGCAGTATATTAGTGCACATATATGGGATTTAGAAAGATGGTAATGACAACACTATACGCAAGACAGCAAAAGAGACACAGATGTAAAGAACAGACTTTTGGACTATGTGGGAAAAGGTGAAGGTGGGACAATTTGAAAGGAAAGCATTGAACTATGCATATTACCATATGTAAAATAGATGACCAGGGCAAGTTCAATGCATCAAGCAGGGCACTCAAAGCTGGTGCTCTGGGACAACCCGGAGGGATGACCAGAAATAGTTTACTTAGAGACTATTAAATAAGATTAGGACTATTTCCCACAAGATCAATGGCAAAATGATTCTAAGAAATTTTGCAACTCTAATTTACAAGTGAACCAGGTAGTAAAAGACCCTACTGTCCAATTCAAACTGGACATATATTTTGAGTACACTCAATCTGATGCAAAGACAGAGTTAAAAGGATTTTCTTTTTTTCTAGCCTCATGTGTAGGTAAGCCTAAATTTTTTTCTGATGGACTCAAGAATGAGACATGTTCTTTTTTTCCCTAATGACAACAGCTCTGAAATGTGCTCCCAGTAAGTAGGGAAGTCAGTCACTCAGTCACTAGATCAGAACCAGATGGACTTTGGCCTCATTTACTACAACCTCTTCCTTTTTTTGGAGGTGGAAACTAGATGTCAGAGTTTGTAACATGCTGAGGGCTACAGAGTGGTAGGAGACAGAAAAAATAGTGCTCAAATCCTGACCACCCAACTCTTCTGTTCAGCTCCCCCTCCATTGGTTCATACTACCCTCTTCTTCATTTCTAGGATTCTTCCTACCATGTCCAACTTCTTTACCTCCTCTTCATTACCTCTTTTATCTCCCTTTGGAAGAAAAGGACCTTGAAACCAACTGAAATACTATTATTTCATTCAAATTTACATTCACTTGCTAAATTTACATTTTATCCATACCCAACTATGTTCAATTCTATTGCTTGCTCAGTGCCAAATTCACTGATGATCTTAAATTATTCCATTAATAAATCCACAGAAATGTTAATCATATATTCTTGGCTTAAAGTTCAAAATCAACATTTATTTGTGTGAGTTTATTTTTCAAGGTCAGCTTAGGCACTTGTAATATAAGCTTTGCTTTAGAAAAGGCTCAAATGGCCTAGCTATAACCTTGGAAAACATATGCTTAAATGCTGAAAGAGGCATTTTGACTAACAGGTGCAGTTGAACTAAATGCCTTTATGAACTACATCCTAGTAATGAACTTCCTTCATCTTAAGAGCTTCATTTGCTTTTTCCATAATCATCACGCTCCTAGCATCACAGGAAATTAGTGTGTACTCATCTTGCTATCTGTCCTTCATGGTAATTATATCATTGTTAAAATAAACTAATGATTGAATGAACAGAACAAGAACACAATTACATGGCTTTCAGAAGAGAAACAGAAATTAGTCAATTTTATAAAACTAAAATTAAATTTTTATAAAACTAAAGAATCTTTGAAGTATAAAATTGGCTTGTTGCTTTTTCCTCATAAAAAATCATGTGGTTAAGAGGGATTTATTGTGGGTGTCAGGATGCCTGAAAATGTCTTAATCAAGATTGATTTAGATCAATATGGCCTGACTGAAGATGGACAAATGCTATCTTAAGACTAGCATCAATGTATCATAGTCTCTGAACCACTAAAAAGAACTGCTTTGTGAAGAAATATATAAAATTTTTATTGACATAATCCCATTGCTGAAATATGAGCTTGAATTATGATATTCTATATTTAAAAGTACCAATATAATAATCAAAATCATAATAATAGAACTAGATAATAATCAGTAAGGTTCAGTAATACATATAAATTGTCTGTTCTTCTACTCAGCAGTACCTACCAGTAATTCTGCTTTAATAAAGAAATCTTAGGCACTGAAGTCAGACCAACTGGAATTCCAATTTTTTTTATCTTGCTCAATATTTAGTTCTTTTTTAAATTTATTATTATTTTTTTATTAGTTTTGTCATTCAGTGACATGATATCGCCATGGGTTTACATATGCTCCCCCTCCAGAACCCCCCTCCCTCCTCCCTCCCTCCTCCTTCCCCCCGGGAAGTTTCGATGCACCAGCCCTGAGCATCAATCCTGGGCTGGCGATTGATTACACATATGACAATTAACATGTTTCAATGTCATTCTCCCATATCATCCCACCCTTGCCCTCTTCCACAGAGTCCATGAGTCTGTTCTATACATCTGCATTCCTTTTGCTGTCTCGCATGCCGGGTTCTCGTTACCGTCTTTCTAAATTCCATATATATGCGTTAGTATACTGTATTGTTGTTTTTCCTTCTGGCTTACTTCACTCTGGATAATGGGCTCCAGTTCCGTCCACCTGAGTAGAACTGATTCAAATGAATTTTTTTTTAATGCTGAGTAATATTCCATTGTGTATATGTACCACAGCTTTCTTATCCATTCGTCAGTTGATGGGCATCTAGGTTGCTTCCATGTCCTGGCTATTGTAAACAAAGCAGCGATGAACATCGGGGTACACGTGGCTCTTTCAATTCTGGTTTCCTCGGTGTGTATGCCCAGCAGTGGGATTGCTGGGTCATATGGCAGGTCTATTTTCAGTTTTTTAAGGAATCTCCACACTGTTTTCCATGGTGGCTGTACTAGTTTGCAATCCCACCAACAATGTAAGAGAGTACGGACAAACAATTAATCTCAAAAATATACAAGCAACTCCTGCAGCTCCATTCTAGGAAAATAAACGACCCAATCAAAAAGTGGGCCAAAGAACTTAACAGACATTTCTCCAAAGAAGACATAAAAATGGCTAACAAACACATGAAAAGATGCTCAACATCACTCATTATCAGAGAAATGCAAATCAAAACCACAATGAGATATCACTTTACACCAGTCAGAATGGCTGCAATCCAAAAATCTACAAGTAATAAATGCTGGAGAGGATGTGGAGAAAATGGAATTCCAATTTTAGCAACAGTGTAATCTACAGCAATTATAGTAATCTATAGTAATCTACAGATTACTCAACCTAAAACTCAGCTATATCATAAATTATATACAATATTTTATATTTCTGAAGACTGTTATGAAGGTTAAACATCTTTAACATAACAGTACCTAATAAATGATTAGCAAAGATTAGCCCAAAGTATTTTCCAAGTTTATATGAGTTACCATTATAGCATGCATAAATTATATTTAAAAACCTTTCTTTGGAGATCAGTCAGTTCAAAATTCTCTTTGTGGAAAATTCTTAAGAGATGGGAATAGCAGACCACTTTACCTGCCTCCTGAGAAACCTGTATGCAGGTCAAGAAGTCATCATTAGAACCAGACATGGAACAATGGACTGGTTCAAAACTGGGAAAGAAGTATGTTAAGGCTGTATATTGTCACCCTGCTTATTTAGCTTATATGTAGAATACATCATGAAAAATGCTGGGCTGGATGAATTCCGAGCTGGAGTCAAGATTTCCAGGAGAAATATCAACAACATTAGATATGCAGATAATACCACCCTAATAGCAGAAAGTACAGAGGAACTAAAGAGTCTCTTAAGAAGTTGAAAGAAGACAGTAAAAAAGCTGGCTTAAAACTCAATGTTCAAAAAACTAAGATCATGTCATCTGGCCCCATTACTTTGTGGCAAATAAATAGGGGGAAAATGGAAAAGAGTGGCAGATTTTTATTTTCTAAGGCTTCAAAAATCATTGTAGATGGTGACTGTAGCCATGAAATTAAAAGACACTTGCTCCTTGGAAGAAAAGCTATGACCAACCTAGACAGCATATTAAACAGCAGAGATATCACTTTGCCAACAGTTGGTATAGTCAAAGCTGTGGTTTTCCAGTAGTCATGTATGGGTGTGAGAGTTGGACCTAAAGAAGGCTGAGAACTGAAAAACTGATGCTTTCAAACTGTGTAATGCTGGAGAAAACTCTTGAGAGTCCCTTGGATAGCAAAGAGATAAAATCAGTCCTTCCTAAAGGAAATCAACTTTGAATATTCATTGGAAAGACTGATGCTGAAGCTGAAGCTCTAATAATTTACCCACTTGATGTGAAGAGCCAAGGTATTGGAAAAGACTCTGATGCTGGGAAAGACTGAGGGCAGGAGAAGATGGTGACAGAGGATAAGATAGTTGGATGGTATCATCAACTCAACAGATAAGAGTTTGAACAAATTCCGGGAGACAGTAAAAGACAAGGAAACCTGACATGCTGCAGTCCATGGGGTTGCTAAAAATTGGACATAACTTAGCGACTGAAAAACAATAACAGTTCAAAATATGTAATAATTTGGGTCACTGTTGTATACAATATAAATGATTACTATAATGGAGATATGTAGAAATATCCTATAGATGGATATTGAAGATATGGTTCCAAATGGTGTAAGTGAAAAGTGAAAGTATAAGTCACTCAGTTGTGACCAACTCTCTGCAACCTCATGGATGGTAGACTGCCAGGTTTCTCTGTCCATGGAATTTTCCAGGCAAGAATACTGGAATGGATAGCCATTCCCTTCTCTAGAGTATCTTCCAGATTCAGGGATCGAACTCTGGTCTCCTGCATTGTAGGCAAATTCTTTACCAACTGAGCCACCAAGGAAGCCCAAATTAGCAACTACAGCTTAACATTAAAAGATTTTCTTGCTCATTCTTTTATTCTCATACAAATATATACATATATATGTATATATATATATGTATTATTATTATTATTATTATGGCTGACTACAAGGATATTCATAACAAATTTATTTATAAAACTCCCAAACTAGAAACAATCCAAAACACAATCAGAAATTGGATAAATAAATCATGACATATTCATATACACTACAATAAAAGAGTGAATGAATTACTTATATATACAACATGTATATATCGCAAAACCATTACAGGTAAAAGATGCCATGCACAAAAAGGTACATAATATATAACTCCATTCATATCAGCTTTGAACAAAGCAGAAGTAATCTATGGTGGTAGAAATTAGAACAGTGCTACTTCTGCAGAGCAGGAAAGCAGGCACTAATTGGGAAAGAATGTGAAGGAATTTTGTAAGGTACTGGAAATGTTCTATATATATCTTGATGTGGGTGAGAGTTGGACCATGAAGAAAGCTGAGTGCCGAAGAATTGATGTTTTTGAACTGTGGTGTTGGAGAAGACTCTTGAGAGTCCCTTGGACTGCAAGGAGATCCGACCAGTCCATCCTAAAGGAGATCAGTCCTGGGTGTTCATTGGAGGGACTGATGTTGAAACTGAAACTCCAATACTTTGACCACCTCATGCTAAGAGTTGACTCATTGGAAAAGACCCTGATGCTGGGAAGGATTGGGGGCAGGAGGAGAAGGGGACAACAGAGGATGAGATGGCTGGATGGCATCACCGACTCGATGGATATGAGTTTGGGTAAACTCTGGGAGTTGGTGATAGACAGGGAGGCCTGGAGTGCTGCGAGTCATGGGGTCGCAAAGTCGGACTGAGCGACTGAACTGAACTGAACTGATACAGAAGTAAAATTTCTCAAACTTTATATTAAGATTTGGGCACTTCATAGTATAAAAAGTTTCTCAAAAAGTAAGTAAATTTTAAAATATTAATGACTGATGCCTGGAAACTAGATTGCATATGCATAGTGTTTTACCTCTTAAATTTACTCTGAATAGTACTTCCGCTTCTGACTGAGATGGAGTAGCAAAGACTAGATTTACCCACTCACCTGAAACAATCAAAAGTGCAGATAAAATATGGACATTATTTAGTATAATACACTGTTTCCCAAAATTCTGGAAGCAAAAGAAGCAAGCCTACAATTTTACATATTACTAGCACTTTTTAGACTTCAGCACAGGGAAGGATAATCCAGGTAGAACTCAGTGGGTTATCTCATTTGAGATGGAGCTAAAAGCCTAGGCAAACCAAGACACTTATTTACAGAGCATGGTATCAAAATGAAAAAGCATCCCACAGAATGGGAAGTCAAGAAATCTCTTCAGTACCTCCTTGGGTCTTCATTTGATTAATGATCAGTGCATATACATGATAAAACTACCCAATTCTGGGGTAAAAATTAGCTGAAGTATTAGAAAGTGTTAGTCAACTCAGTCGTGTCTGACTCTTTGCGACCCCAAGGACTATAGCCCGCAGGCTCCTCTGCTCATGGGATTCTCAAGGCAAGAATACTAGAGTGGTTTGCCATTCCCTTCTCCAGAGGATCATCCAGACCCAGGGACTGAACCAGGGTCTCCCACATTGCAGGCAGATTCCTTACCAGCTGAGCCACCAGGGAAGCCCAAAGTATCGGAAGGAATAATAATTACATTAAATGTAAACAATCTAAAGACACAAAATAAAAGGCAAAAAGTCTCAGACTGGTTTAAAAATAAAGCAATACTCAACTATATACTGCCCTCAAGAATCTTATTTTAAATATAAGGACACAGACTGGTTCAAAATAGAATGATGGAAAAAGAGATACCATACTAACAACAATAAAAAGTTGGAGTGACTCAATATAAAGCAAAGTAATTTTCAGAGCAAAAAATATTTCCAGGGATAAAGAATATGTCATAAAAATAAAATGAATCAAGAGGACATAATAATTTGTATACACATAAGAACAGAGCTTCAAAATATGAAACAAAACCTTAGAGAAAGGGAGAAATAGACAAATGCACAATTACAACTGGAATATTTAACATATCTATTTTAATAATTGATACAAAACTAGAGAAATAAAATCAGTAGGGTAGAGTATCTCAGAAATATACTGTCAATCACTTTAATCTATTTGACATTTATAGACTAGTACCACTTAACAACTGCAGAATACACATTCATTTCAAATGTACAGGGAATGAGTACCAAGATGGACAGTAGCAGGACTATAAGCAAGTCTCTATAGATTTCAAAAGACTAAAACTTTACAGAGAATATTCTCTGACCACTACAAATTAGAATTCCACAAAAACAAAAGCACCAATTATACAGAAAATAATTCACCTCTTTCAACCAATGGATCAAAAAATTAATAATACTGGAAAATATTTTGAATGAAATGACATCTAAAGTACTACATATCAAAATTTGTGGGATGTAACTAAAGTTGTATGTACTTAAAGGTATTTAAAGCATCAATTGATTATCAGAAAACAAGAAAGCTCTCAAATTCAGTATATAAGTTTTCAATCTACCAAATTGGAAAAGGAGTGGTAAATTAAATTCAAAATAAGTAGAGGAGAATAAAAATATGGGCCAAAATAAAATAGAAAGACAATAAGAAAATCAATAAAATCTAAAATTCATCCTTTGAAAAAATTAATACATTTAATCAACCTCTTGCCAGACTGAAAATAGAGAGAGAAGGAGAGAGGTTACACAAATTACTAATATCAGGGGTAAAAGGAGGATCATGACTATATATCCTATGGACATTAACAGGATAGTAAGGGAGTATTATATACAACTTTACATCAATGAGCTATAAAATTTAGATGAAATTTAAAAATTCCATAACAGAAAACTATCGAAGCTTACCAAATTAAAACTAAAGATCTGATATGGTCTTATGGTCAGCTTCAAATCATAGCCTTACCACTTAACCCTAAGTTTTGAGACTTTGAGTAATTCTTAAACACTCTTTGTTCATTACTTCTTACATGTAAAACAAGTCAGATAATATTGACAGGAGTGCCAAACTATAATCAAACTCATAACTCTAGAATTTATGCCAAAGCATAAACAAACTCATAGCCCTAGAGTTATGAAGGGTAAATGACTTAACGCATATGAAGCATTTTAAATATCAAATACTTGGTACACATTAGCTATCAGTACTATTGCTATTATTATTTCTGGTCAAAGGGCAAACAAATACTTGGTAGTTTTGTGGCACTGAGGGAAAGGCTATTGATAGTACAACTCAAATCATTTTTGCAACTATTTAGTTGGCTAGTTAGCTAACTAAAATATGGCCTTTCTCCCACACTTTTTCTTAATATTCAAAGACATCATGCATTCCTTTTTTATTGAAGATCATTACAAGAGCAGTCCCACTGCTGGGCATATACACGGAGGAAACCAGAATTGAAAGAGCCACGTGTCCCCCAGTGTTCATCGCCGCATTGTTTACAATAGCCAGAACATGGAAGCAACCTAGATGCCCATCAACTGACGAATGGATAAGAAAGCTGTGGTACATATACACAATGGAATATTACTCAGCATTAAAAAAAATTCATTTGAAGCAGTTCTACTCAGGTGGATGGAACTGGAGCCTATTATCCAGAGTGAAGTAAGCCAGAAGGAAAAACAACAATACAGTATACTAACGCATATATATGGAATTTAGAAAGATGGTAATGAGAATCCTGCATGCGAGACAGCAAAAGGAACGCAGATGTATAGAACGGACACGTGGACTCTGTGGAAGAGGGCAAGGGTGGGATGATATGGGAGAATGACATTGAAACATGTTAATTACCATATGTGAAATCAATCACCAGCCCAGTGTTGATGCTCGGGGCTGGTGCACCGGGATGTCCCAGGGGGAGGGAGTCGGGAGGGGGGAGGGAGGGGAGTTCTAGAGGGGGAGCATGTGTAGATCCATGGCGGTTTCATGTTACTGTATGGCAAAACCAACACAATAAAGTAAAGAAAATTAAAAAAAAAAAAGAAGAATGCATTATTTTTTCCGCTGCTGGTAAGGAGTTACTTCCTATTATGTTAGAAGTGTCCTAGCCAGCAGCTCATGATATTCTTAACTGAGGAGTATATTTTATAACTTCTTTATGGTGTTCTCTGAAAATTAACAAGGTGATTACATTAAAATGTTTATTACTGTGTTTATGATTTGGCACTCCTTTTAGACTTCTACTTCATTTCAAAAAGGGACAATGATTGGGAGAATGGTTTCATAGAAACAGATAACATAAATGGCAAAGGAAACTGTATTTTAATAAGATTCAGATGTCCTGAGTACTGTGGAAATTCTGCCTCTGACACTATAAAATGTTAGAGTCCAGAGATTTCTTAGATTACAAAATCTGAGTTGGATTGTATCTGTGAAGTTGTTTTTACTTATTGCTCATTTTACAGGTGTGGAAAGGAACCAAGAAAAAGAGTTCAGTAACTTATTCAAAGTCAGATCTCAAAACAAGTTCTTGGACCTCTTGACTCACAGTCCAATCTTTTCCACTATGCCAGTTTTCCTCTCTTGTTGATTTTCCTTTCCTGAATGATAGTCCCTAAACTTGTAGCTGAGTTTACTTTTCCACAGCTCAAACAGACTATGCATTCAGGAGTGTTTCCATCAATCATTAAAATAGTTGATTGAGGCTTAAGCCAAATGTTACTCTGTTTAAACTATCTTGCATTTACCTAACTAATCCCCCTTCAGAAAGAACAGAACTCCAAGTTACTTATAATAGACAGTTTCCAAACTTTATTAGTGCATAACTAAGCCATCAATAATCAACCAAGGAAGTATGTGAGATTTCTATCAATTATCTCCTTAAGGCGAATTGGAAATTATTCTCTAAGATTTTGAGTTCAATTACTCTGATTTCACCTGAAAGATTAGTCAGGATAGTTCACTTGCACCACTTAATCTATTTAACTCCAGAAATGAATTCTATATATGGTTGACCCTGAGGCAAGTCATTCAGTTTGGAAAACCTTTGATAGAGATTTTAGGAAACTTTATCTCTTCACAAGATCAAACAACTACAAATTGAAGACTTCTCAAAAATATGTAGAATATGCCTACCTAGAAAACAAATATAATAAACTAAAGTATGGGGTAGAACAAGGGAGTAAACAATTAATATCATACTCAATGTTCTCAGCTAAGAAATCTTTATCCACCTACGGAGCACACGAAGTTTCAAGGCCTAAACTTAAGGTTTAATATTATATGCTGCCTTGATACCTGGTGAAGTTGGCAGGGGTTCATAATGCCTACTCCAGGCAGGTTATCCTCCTCACTCTTCTGCCAAGCATAAGTTTCCCTACCCAAACAATCTTCCTTATCAAGTAGATCAAGTACAGCCCTTGCTTATTCCTGAGTAGCAGTTTCAGTTCCCTTTCAGCCTGCAGAATTATCCAAACACGGTAATCACACCCTCCTGTGGAAGTCAGGCAGCACCCTCACTAACCTTATCACGAAACCTGCCTACCACTGCTCCTGGTTGTTCACCCTATCCCCAGGGACAACCCTCCTATGGCCCCCCAGGTTGGTTGTGGGTCCACATGACCAGAAAACTGCTGTGATCTCATCTGTCCAGTGTTGGGTGTCATGTGTTGGGCTTTCCGCATAACCCTGGGGCTGGAATCCCTCCAACAATGGAGTAAATGGGTGGTGACTGAAATGCATACATGAATGATTCTGAATTGTTGCCGGTGAGCCCAACTGAAAGAGGAGAGCCCAGTGGGCTGGTTCTTTCCAAACTATCTGCATTTGCTTGGCTCCGGGACCACTTTTAAAGGTATGAATCCACTAAAATTACAAAACAAACTTTTTCTGTGAAAGTGAAAGTGAAGTCGCTCAGTCATGTCGACTCTTTGCGACCCACGGACTGTAGCCTGTACCAGGCTTCTCCGTCCGTGGGATTTTCCAGGCAACAGTACTGGAGTGGGTTGTCATTTCCACCTCCAGGGGATCTTCCCAACCCAGGGATCAAACCTGGGTCTCCCGCATTGCGGGCAGATGCTTTATCCTCTGAGCCACCAGGGCTCAGCTGTTTTTCATTTCAGACAACAACAAGAACCAAGGAAATGAATGAAATGCTGAATGAGATTACACAAAAAAAGTGCCAGGTGTTAAACACTTTACTGGATATGCTTCATTATCATCTAAAAAAGGACAAGTTATCATTTTTAATTTAATGCAAGAAAAAGAATAGTAAATGATTTCACATAGGATTCAGATGTCCTGAGTACTGTGGAAATTCTGCCTCTGACACTATAAAATGTTAGAGTCCAGAGATTTCTTAGATTACAAAATCTAATACTATGATTATACCATAATGACAAGATAATTTTTATAAAACACTTATAGGAGATATACAGGTTAAGATAGCAGACTTAAAAACAGATTTATATCCTCCTGATATAATCTTACCTTCTGAGTAATATATATATATATATATATATATATATATATATATATATATATATGATATATGTAAAATCTTACCTCCTGAAATACATCTTACCTGCTGAGAATTCAGTTGCTCATTTGTGTCAGACTCTTTGTGACCCCATGAATCGCAGCACGCCAGGCCTCCCTGTCCATCACCAACTCCCGAAGTCCACCCAAACCCATGTCCATCGAGTCGATGATGCCATCCAGCCATCTCATCCTCTATCATCCCCTTCTTCTCCAGCACCCAAACCTTCCCAGCATTAGGGTCTTTTCCAATGAGTCAACTCTTCACAGAAATAATAGAAAAGGAATAAATATAAATTAACAACAGAAAAAGAAAAAAAAAAGATTGAGAAATGAGATCATGAGATCAAAAGTAATTTAAATGAATGACTATATTTTGATCACCAAGACAGAGTAGAAATTACAGTCTGAAAAATGAGCAAATGTCTGGAAAGTGACCCAGAGAAAGTGGTAACTCAGAACCTACAAGTCAGAGAGAGAGAGAACGTGGCGAAAATGAGGACAAAAAAATGAAGGGGATTATTTATGGGTCTGCAAAAAGGATATTATGATCCACATTCACAATCAATTTACAGGGCATGATACAACTGACAACCAAGCAAAAGAATTACATCTCTGTATGGCTGGAATGTGAAGGCAAGTGGGCCTTAGGAAGTATCACTATGAACAAAGCTAGTGGAGGTGATGGAATTCCAGTTGAACTATTTCAAATCCTGAAAGATGATACTATGAAAGTGCTGCACTCAATATGCCAGCAAATTTGGAAAACTCAGAAATGGCCACAGAACTGGGAAAGGTAAGTTTTCATTCCAACCCCAAAGAAAGGCAATGCCAAAGAATGCTCAAACTACTGTACAATTGCACTCATCTCACACGATAGTAAAGTAATGCTCAAAATTCTCCAAGCCAGGCTTCAGCAATATGTGAACTGTGAACTTCCAGATATTCAAGCTGGTTTTAGAAAAGGCAGAGAAACCAAAGATCAAATTGCCAGCATCCCCTGGATTGTCGAAAAGCAAGAGAGTTCCAGAAATCATCTATTTCTGCTTTATTGACTATACCAAAGCCTTTGAGCATGTGGATCACAATAAACTGTGGAAAATTCTTCAAGAGATGGGAATACCAGACCACCTGACCTGCCTCTTGAGAAACTTGTATGCAGGTCAGGAAGCAACAGTTAGACTGGACATGGAACAACAGACTGGTTCCAAATAGGAAAAGGAGTACATCAAGGCTGTATATTGTCACCCTGCTTATTTAACTTATATGCAGAGTATGTCATGAGAAACACTGGGCTGGAAGAAGCACAAGCTGGAATCAAGATTGCCAGGAGAAATATAAATAACCTCAAATATGCAGATGACACCACCTTTATGACAGAAAGTGAAGAGGAACTAAAGAGCCTCTTGATGAAACTGAAAGAGGAGAGTGAAAAAAAATGGCTTAAAGCTCAACATTCAGAAAACTAAGATCATGGCATCTGGTCTCATCACTTCATGGCAAATAGATGGGGAAACAGTGTAAACAGTGTCAGACTTTATTTTTTTGGGCTCCAAAATCACTGAAGATGGTGATTGTAGCCATGAAATTAAAAGACACTTACTCCTTGGAAGGAAAATTATGACCAACTTAGACAGCATATTAAAAAGCAGAGACATTACTTTGTCAGCTAAGGTTCATCTAGTCAAGGCTATGGTTTTTCCAGTAGTCATGTATGGATGTGAGAGTTGGACTATAAAGAAAGCTGCGTGCCAAAGAATTGATGCTTTTGAACTGTGTTGTTGGAGAAGACTCTTGAGACTCCCTTGGACTACTACGAGATCCATCAAGTTCATCCTAAAGGAGTCAGTCCTGGGTGTTCATTGGAAGGACTGATGTTGAAACTGAAACTCCAATCCTTTGGCCACCTGATGCAAAGAGCTGACTCATTTGAAAAGATGTTCTGAAAGACTGAAGGCAGGAGGAGAAGGGGATGACAGAGGATGAGATGGTTAGATGGCATCACCAACTCAATGGACATGAGCATGGGTAAGCTCTGGGAGTTGGTGATGGACAGGAAGGCCTGGTGTGCTGTGGTTCATGGGGTCCCAAAGAGTCGGACACGACTGAGTGACTGAACTGAACTGATGGCTGTGTTGATCCTAAAGGAAATCAATTATATATATTCATTAGAAGGACTGATGATGAAGCTGAAACAAAAACTTTGGCTACTTGATGTGAGGAGCCAACTCACTGGAAAAGACCTTAATCCTGGGAAAGATTGAGAACAGGAGGAGAAGAGGACAACAGAGGATGAGATGGGTGGGTGGCACCACTGACTCAGTGGACATAAGTTTGAGCAAACTCTGGGAGATAGTGAGGGACAGGGAAGCCTGGTATGCTACAGTCTATTAGGGTAGCAAATAGTTGAACATGACTGAACAACTGAACAATGATGTTGGTTGTGTCTGTGTCTTGAATTAATACTTTCTAGGATGTAGCATGTACCCTCAACCTAAAATTTCTTTGAGCCTCAAATGAGTTTTATCATTTTTCATAATATTTTACCTTCCAGTAGATATAAGTCACTTGTAGCTATTTAACACCTTGTAATGATCTTCCCTGGTGGCTCAGATGGTAAAGAATCCACTTGCAATGAGGGAGACCCAGGTTCGAACCCTAGATTGGGAAGATCCCCTGGAGAAGGGAATGGCTACCCACTTGAGTATTCTTGCCTGGAGAATTCTATGGACAGAGGAGCCTGACAGACTACAGTGTAAACTCTGAGAGATAGTGAAGGACAGGGAAGTCTGGTGTGCTACCGTCCATAGGGTCACTAAGAGTCCGATATGACTGAACGACTGAACAACAACGATGGTTGGATCTATGTCTTTAAAGTTAATGCTTTCTGGGATGTGGCATGCACCTTCAATCAAAATTTCTTGTGGTCTCAAATTCTATCATTTTTTGTAATATTGTACCTTCCAGTAGATATTGGTCACTTGTAGCTATTTAACATCTTGTAATACTGCCACTAAATTTTGGTAATTTTCCACAGTGTGACTTCCACCCTCCAAATTAGAAATCAAAATAGTCAGAGAAGGAGCTGGTCTTCTTGCAGGCATGGTATTAGAGACTTAGCATTCTCAGGGCATAGGAGGGCAGATAATCTTTTATTCCTTTTCTTAAATAGTGGTGCAGGTGCCATCTCTACCATTAAAAACTCCTCTGTGTTTAAGCACCAATCTTAGCTGTGGAGCTTCAGAAAATGGTCATGAGTAGCAAAGGTACCAGTGGTTAGTCAGTCACATTTTTGCTAGAGAAGTCCCCAAGTTTTCCTTGGGTACTATGTTTATCCCCATAGCTTCATAGGCTAGCTTCCTAGCCATACCACAAAGATTCCACCAAATATATTTTAATAAATCCTCTTACTTTAGCTAGGCAGAGGGAATTCTGTTGTTTTCTGGAAAAGCATGACTAATATGTGTTTCCATACATTCTATTTTCTCCTTATGACAATCTTACCATTAGAATATATGGTCTTATAAATCATTCGTGCTTTTTATCAATATAATCACAATTTTATTTTTTTGTACTTCTGTACTTTGTTTAGATTTCACATTTCTTTACTTATTCCAGAATATGAACCTTGTGGTCATTTTTATTTTTTTTATTTCTCGATTACAATTTAAAATGTTGAAACCATGTTTTGTGTTTCTCCTCAAGGCCTTTATGGTCTCTAATCATAGTATCTTTAAAGTACACAGTACCCTTAAATGAATGTTTCTTCCAGAGGGTGGCCAGGATGGCCAAATCTTGGGCTCGCCTCCACCCACAGACATACCAAAATTACAAATATTTATAGAGCAACTACTGATGAGAAAGATCAAAGACTATTTTAAAAAAATGTATACAACTAAAGATCTACAGAAGGAACCACAACAGTATGTGTAGGAAGGACAGAAAAACAGTATAGTTAAAGCCCATACCTCTGGGCAGGTGACCCATAAATGGAAGGATAATTACCATTGCTGAGATTCTCCTCAAGGTGCAAGGGATCCGAGTCCTACATCAAGTCCCCTGTCCTCAGTTCCTGCACTAGGAAGATGAACATTCAGAATGCTTGTCTTTGAAGGCCAGCAAGGCTTACGTTCAGATATGGCTGTGGGAAATAGAAAGTCCACACTTAAAGGCTGCACATAAAAATCTCATATGCTCCAGGACCTGGCAGAGGACAGCAGTTTGCAAGGATTTCTGGGTCAGAACCTCTTGCTTATCTTGGAGAGCCTCCTGGAGAGACAAAAGGCAACACAGCTCACTCTGGGGACACTGACATGCTGCTGCTGCCGCTGCTAAGTCGCTTCAGTCGTGTCTGACTCTGTGCGACCCCATAGACGGCAGCCCACCAGGCTCCGCCATCCCGGGGATTTCCAGGCAAGAACACTGGAGTGGGTTGCCATTTCCTTCTCCAACGCAGGAAAGTGACAAGTGAAAGTGAAGTCATTCAGTCGTATCCAACTCTTAGCAGCCCCATGGACTGCAGCCTACCAGGCTCCTCTGTCCATGAGATTCTCCAGGCAAGAGTACTGGAGTGGGTCACCTGTGCCTTCTCCACTCTGGCACTATTGGTAGCAATTTGGGGGAGCTCATTCTAAATGAAAATGTTGGTGCTGGCAAGTGCCACTTTGGCATCCTTCCTCTAACTTATTAATGCCAGGATCCAGCTCCACATACCATCAGTCCAATACAAGCTTTGGGACACCCTGATCCCCCTGCCAGATGTATCAGAAAATGACTCTGCCTACCACCAAGTCAACACCATCATTGAGACCCCCCAGGGTTGGGCAACCAGAGATCTTGGGGCCTGGCTTTGTCTACCAGTTGGCCAAGCCTAGACCTGGGATCCCTTGGGTCTCAGCAACCAGTTATTTTATGACCTGGCTCTGCCCACAAGCAGCCAGAGACCTCCACAAAAAGCAAAGGCTGACTACCAATTGGACCAGGGGCCAGCTACACCTACCAGACTGCCTGCAATAGTTGGCCTGCCACAATAGAAAGACACACAGAGCCCACACAGGAAGAACCCCTAAACATATAGCTCTGGGGACCAGAGGAGAGTGTGCTGCTGCAATGTACAGAACATCACCTACAAAAGACCACTGCAAAAGGGGGAAATGTAAACAACTCATCAAAGACATAGAAATAAAAATAGAAAGCTAGGCAAAATGACGTAAGAGAAGCACTTTTTCAAAACAAAGAAGAAAGATAAAACTACAGAGAAAGAACTAAGTGAAGTGGAGATATGCAACCTATCTAATAGAGAGTTCATGAAAGTAATGATCACAAAAATGTTCAAAGAACTTGGGAAAAGATTTGATGAGCAGAGTGAGAAGCTAAAATTTTTTAACAAATAGAAAATATAAAAAAGAACGAAATAGAAATGAAGAATAACTGAAATTCAAGATAAACTAGAAGGAATCAGAAGTAGTTTAGACAATACAGAGGATCAGTGAGATAGAAAACAAATTAGTGGAAAGCATTGAAGTTGAACATAAAGAAGGAAAAAATAAAAATAAATTAGGATTTTCTAAGACAACTATGAGACAACATTAAGTGTACTGATTTACATTATAAAGGTCCTAGAAGGAGAAGAGAGAGAGGCACAGGAAACATATTTGAAGACATAATAGCTGAAAACTTCCCTAAATAGGGAAAGGAGCAGACACCCAAGTCCAGAATGCACAGAATCCCAAATAAAATCAACCTAAAAATGGCCATACTAAGATACACTGTAAGTAAAATGGCAATAAATAAATAAATAAATAGAGAATATTAAATGTGGCAAAGAGAAAACAACAAGTTACATCCAAGGAAACACCCATAAAGTTATCAATTGACTTTTCAGCAGACGCTCTGAAGGACAGAAACAGTGGCACAATATAATTCAATAGTGATAAAAGGGGAAAACTACAACCAAGAATAGTCTAGCTGGCAAGGCTATCATTTAGATTTGATGGTGAGATCCAAAGTTTCACAGACGAGCAAATTCTAAGAGCTCAGCACCATCAAATCAGCTTTATAATAAATGTTTAAAGGACTTCTCTAACTAGAAAAAAAAGAAAAGGCCAGAACAGGAAAAATGAAAGTTTTGAAAGCAAAAATATCATTGGGAAAGCAAATATTCAGGAAAAGTAGTTAATCAATCATGCATAAAGCTAGTAGGAAGGTTGAAAGATAAAAGGAATAAAATCATCTATGTCCACAATAAGTTAAGAGATTCACAAAATAAAACATGTAAAATATGATATCAAACACAGTCAATGGGCAGGGGGAAACAAAAAAATAAGGTTGTTAAAATGCATTTGAACTTGAGAGATCAGCACTTTAAAATAATCACACATACACATAGAGAGAGATTGATATACAGAGATACAGATAGAGATATAGATTGCTATATATAAACCTCATGGTAACCATAAACCAAAAATCTGTAATATAATAGATATGCCACTTCAGTTGAGTCACTCAGTCATGTCTGACTCTTTGTGACCCCATGAACCACAGCGCGCCGGGCCTCCCTGTCCATCACCAACTCCCAGAGTCTACCAAAACTCATGTCCATCGAGTAGGTGATGCCATCCAGCCATCTCATCCTCTGTCGTCCCCTTCTCCTCCTGCCCCCAATCCTTCCCAGCATCAGGTTCTTTTCCAATGAGTCAGCTCTTCATATCAGGTGGCCAAAGTATGTGAGTTTCAGCTTCAACATCAGTCCTTCCAATGAACACCCAGGACTGATCTCCTTTAGGATGGACTGGTTGGATCTCTTAGTAGTCCAAGGGAGTCTCAAGAGTCTTCTCCAACAACACAGTTCAAAAGCATCAGTTCTTCAGTGCTCAGCTTTCTTCACCATCCAACTCTCATATCCATACATGACTACTAGAAAAGCCATAGACTTGACTAGACGGACTTTTGTTGGCAAAGTAACGTCTCTGTTTTTCAATATGTTATCTAGGTTGGTCATAACTTTCCTGCCAAGGGGTAAGCATCTTTTAATTTAATGGCAGCAATCAACATCTGAAGTGATTTTGGAGCCCAAAAAATAAAGTCATCCACTGTTTTCACTGTTTCCCCATCTACTTCCCATGAAGTAATGGGACCAGATGCCATGATCTGGTCATTAGTTTTCTGAATGGTGAGCTTTAGGCCAATTTTTTCACTCTCCTCTTTCACTTTCATCAAGAGGCTCTTTAGTTCTTCTTCACTTTCTGCCATAAGGGTGGCATCATCTGCATATCTGAGGTTATTGATATTTCTCCTGGAAATCTTGATTCCAGCTTGTGCTTCTTCCAGCCCAGCATTTCTCATGACATACTCTGCATATAATTTAAATAAGCAGGGTGACAATATACAGCCTTGATGTACATCATTTTCTATTTGGAACCAGTCTGTTGTTCCATGTCCAGTCCTAACTGTTGATTCCTGACCTGCATACAGGTTTCTCAAGAGGCAGGTCAGGTGGTCTGGTATTCCCATCTCTTTCAGAATTTTCCACAGTTTATTCTAATCCACAGAGTCAAAGGCTTTGTCATAGTCAGTAAAGCAGAAAAAGATGTGTTTCTGATTGTTTTTTTGATGATTCAATGGATGTTGGCAATTTGATCTCTGGTTCCTCTGCCTTTTCTAAAACCAGCTTGAACATCTGGAAGTTCACAGTTCACATGTTGGTGAAGCCTGGCTTGGAGAATTTCAGGATTTGAAATAGCTCAACTGGAATTCCATCACCTCCACTAGCTTTGTTTGTAGTGATGTTTCCTACGGCCCACTTGGCTTCATATTCCAGGATGTCTGGTACTAGGTGAGTGACCACATCATTGAGATTATCTGGGTCATGAAGACCCTTCTTGTACAGTTCTTCTGTGTATTCTTGCCACCTCTTCTTAGTATCTTCTGCTTCTGCTAGGTCCATACCATTTCTGTCATATATTGAGCCCATCTTTGCATGAAATGTTCCCTTGGTATCTCTAATTTTCTTAGAGCGATCTCTAGTCCTTCCCATCCTGTTGTTTCCTCTATTTCTTTGCACTGATCATTGAGGAAGGTTTTCCTTGCTATTCTTTGGAACTCTGCATTCAAATGGGTGTATTTTTCCTTTTCTTTTTGCTTCTCTTTCCACAGCTATTTGTAAGTCCTTCTCAGACAGCCATTTCACTTTTTTGCATTTCTTTTTCTTGAGGATGGTCCTGATCCCTGTCTCCTACAAATCTTTGTCAACAGTTCATCAGGCACTCTGTCTGTCAGATCTAGTCCCTTAAATCTATTTCTCACTTCTACTGCATAATCGTAAGGGATTTAATTTAGGTCTTACCTGAATAGTCTAGTGGTTTTCCCTACTTTCTTCATTTTAAATCTGAATATGGCAATAAAAATACAAATTATTTCTCAATAGCAAAAACTTCAAGGAAGTATCAAGAGAAATTCTAAAATATTTTGAAGTCAATGAAAATCAAATGTAGTTAATTAAATTTATGAGATACAGTGAAAGCTGGGCCTAGAGGAAAATTTATAGCATTCACTGCACATTTCGAATAGAAAAAAGTCTGATATCAATCATCTAAACTCCTACCCTAGGAAACTAAAGAAAGAAAAGCAATTTAATCCTAATAAGAAAACTGAAATAATAACAATTAGAATAGAAATCAACAAAATTTAAATAAGAAAACAATAGGAAAAAAATCAATGAAAACAACATCTCATTTTAAAAAAATCAACAAAACAGATAAACCTATGATCAGGCTAACCATGAATAATACGAATAAAATACAGGTTCTAAATCAAAATAAAATAGAAATCACCATTACTGATCCCATGGACATTGAAATGATAATAAAAGAACAGTGTGAAGAATTATATGCCCATAGATTTGACAAGTTATATTAAAAACTGTTTCTATTAATTCATACAAAGAAAAATTCATACAAAGAAATCCATATAAAATTCATACAAAGAAAAACAGATAGTTTGAATTGGCTTACTTATATATAAAAATATTCTTGCCAGAAATATCCTATGGACAGACGAGCCTGGCAGGCTACAGTACAAAGGGTCACAAAGAGTCAGGCATGACTGAACCACTAAGCACATATATTAAAGAAATGAAATCAACAAATATTTTCAAAAATATAAAGCACTAAGTTTTAGTGCTTAGAAATACTAAACATTTAAAGAAGAATGATATCAATTCTGCACAGACTCTCCCAGAAAATAGTAGCAGGGAAACAACAAGGCCAGTGTTATTCTCACACCAAACACAAAGACACTGTAAAAAAACTACAGACCAACCTCTCTCAAGGACACAGATGCAAAAATTCTCAAAGTGCTAGCAAGTCAGATTCAACAATGTATCCAAACAATTGCTTACCACAAACAAGTGGAATTTATTCCACTTATGCAAAACTTGTCCAACATTTGAAAAATCAATTAAGGTAACTTATTACATCAATAGGCTAAATAAGAAAAATCATATGATTATATAAATTAGTGGAGGAAAAATATTTGACAAAATTCAACACTTATTCATGATAAAAACTCTCAACAAGCTAGGAATAGAGAGGAATTTCCTCAACTTGATAAAGATCATTTACAAGACTTACAGTGAAAATCATACTTAATGTTGAGAAAGTGAATGCTTCTCCTAAGATGGAGAATAAAAAAGGATGTTCCTTCTCACCACTCTATTCAACATCATGCTTGAAGTCCTAGCTAGCACACTAAGAAGAGGAAATAAAAGATTGGAAAGAAAGAAAGAAAACTATCTTTGCTTGTAGGTGAAATGGACATCTTTATAGAAAAAAAAAATCATAGAATGAATGAAAAAACAAACAAAAAAAAAACCTCTGGAACAAATGAGTGATTTAACAAAATTGTGGGATACAAGGTTAATACACAAAAGGCAACTGTTTACTATATATAGCAGTAAAAAAATGGGAATATTAAACTTAAAAAATACCACTATAAAGTTAATTAGGTAAAACTCTAACAAATTATCTATAGAATCTGAATGAGGAAAACTAAATTTCTGATGGAAAAATACCAGATATTATTGTTAAGATGTCAATTAGTTCTTTGCAACTTGATCTATAGATTCAATGCAATTCCAGTCAAAATTATAGCAAAGTATTTTGTGGATATTGAAAAACTGATTCTAAAATGTACAAGAAAACAAAATCCCAGAAGAGCTAACACAGTACTGACAAAGAATAAAGTAGAAGACTCAACTTCAAAACTTACCATACAGTGACAGTAATCAATTCTGTGTGGTTTTGGTGAAAGAACAGGCATATAGATCAATGCAACAGAACACAGAAACCAGGAATAGACCCAAACAAATATAGTCAATTGAATTCTGATAAAGGAACAAAAATAATTGAAAGGAAAAAGAATAATCTCTTCAACAGACAGTCGGATATCCATAGGCAAAAAAAAAAAAAAAATCCAAACACAGACCTTTCACAAAAACTAAAATGGATCATAGATCTAACATATAAAATACACTATGAAACTTCTAGAGCCTAAAGGAATAAATTCCAGGCTTGAATTTTACAATAAGCTTTTAGATATGTGATCAAAAATGCCTTCATGAAAGATAAAATTAGCAAATTAGACTTTATTAAAATTAAAGGCTTCTACTCTACAAAATACACTTAAAAGAATTAAAACACAAGCCACAGACCGGGCAAAATATTTGAAAAATATGTATCTGATAAAGGACCTACATCCAAAATATACAAAACAAGTTGAAGCTCAACAGTAAGTAAAGAAACAATCGAAGTAGAAATTGAGCGAAAGACCTGAACAGATCCTAGCCATTCTAATGTCTAGACCTTGGATTTTTGCCATTCTAATTAAGTGCATATTTCATCATTACTGTAATTTGCAATTCCCTAATGACAAATAATGGTATCTTTCATATGTTTTATGCTTAAAACAATGAAATACACATTTATTAGAATGACTCAAATCCAAGTCCTGATAATATAAAATTCTAGTGAGGATGTGGAAAAATAGAAACTCATTAAATGCTATTGGGAACACAAAATTCTATAGCCACTTTGAAAGAAGGTTTGATAGCCTATTATTCAGCTAAACACAGTATTACCATATGATCCAGCAAACAGGCTTGTAGGCATTTACCTAGTTAATTTGAAAATTCACACTAAAACCTACACATGAATATTTATAGCAGCTTATTCACAATAGTCAAAACAGGAAACAACAATGATGCCTTTAAATAGGTGAATGGCTAAGCAGACTGACACATACATACAGTAAAACAATATTCTGAGATAAAAATAAATGTGCTATCAACCATGAAAATACATGGAGGAATCTTAAATGGGTATTTCTACATCTGAAAATATGACACACTCTATGATTCTGATTGCAGCACATTCTGAAAAAGGAAAGACTATAGCAATGATAAGACCCAGGGATCAGGAGAAAGAAAAGTGCTGATCAGGAGAAACACTGGGAGTTTTTTTCAGAGTAGTTTAACTTTTCCATGCAACAGTGTAGTTATAGAAACATGACACCATATATTTGTGAAAATTTAAGTGCTTATCTAAGTAACTGGAGAAATGAGTGGAATCTCTAAGACTAAAGATAAAACAAACGGTACATAAGCACTCTTCTCTAGTTGAGAAAGCTATCTCTCATGGGAATACAGGTTAAGAATTCTGATACCATTATATGTATATACACTAAAATAGAACAGTTAAGTAAATGGATGCCTAATGGTGGGAGTTGAATTTCTCACTGTTAGAGTGTAAGGTTTATATAAGTAAGTAAAAGGAAGCTAGAGAGATCTATGCAGTGATAGATTATGAGTTGGAGACATTAATATGAACTTAGGTTTAGCTTTATATAGATACAGTTTATTTCATTTCTTATAGAAATATTTATGTGAAAGTTAGAGTTACTCAGTCATGTCCAACTCTTTGAGACCTCATGGAGTATATAGTCCCTGGAATCGTCCAGGCCAGAATACTGAAGTGGGTAGCCTTTCCTGGACTTCCCCAGGGGATCTTCCCAACCCAGGGATGGAACCCAGATCTCCTGCATTGCAGGCAGACTCTTAACCAGATGAGCCACAGGGAAGCCCAAGAATACTGGAGTGGGAAACCTATCCCTTCTCCAGAAGATCTTTCTGACCCAGGAATTGAACCCGGGTCTTCTTCATTGCAGGCACGTTCTTTATCAACTGAGCCATCAAGGAAGCTACAGATATGTATAAATACACAGAGCAAAAAAAATACATGTATGTATATTAATCTATCAGTTGAAAGGGCCTAGAAGCAAGCACACTTCAACAAGTGTGTGTTGCTACTTCAACAAGTAGCAACAAGCACATCTAGCATCCAGATCTTGGTTTCTGAATATTTTACCTCATTAAAATGAACCAGAGTGGCTAGAAGAAATGGTTGGTTCTAAGACTGGGACAAGAAACATATAAGTAGAGGCTAGAGTATCTTATAGGGTCAAAAAATAAGGATATGCTAAAAAAAAAATAACACTACAATAATGGTGGTATGTCAAAGGGACACAGGGTCAACTGAAAGAGATCTCAATGGCCAAGGCTGGAACAATTTGAGCCACAAAATAAATAGTAATATTAGTTATAACCCTAAGTAAAAAAAAAAAAAAATCCATGAGCCTATACTGATTTAACCACTACTGACATATTGAGTGCAGCACTTTAAGAGCATCATCTTTTAGGATTTTAAATAGTTCTGGTGGAATTCCATCACCTCTACTTGGACACAACTTGGTGACTGAATAACAACAAAATATTGATATAAATAGTCAAATCAATGGAGAGAATAGATGCAGAAGAATCTCCCATGCAGAAGAATCCAAATAATTTATGTAGATATTCCACTTTCAAGTAGAGGAGTATAATTCCTTACTCCTCAATGTGAGCTGTGCATAGTGATTTCCCTTCATCTAGTATGAAAAGAGGAGAAAGAGTAACTTTATAGTAGAGAATCCTAACACTACATCAGCTAAGTGATCAAGGTCAACAGCAACAGTGATGATGACAGAATGTCAAAAGAATGTATGACAGAGTGTATCCTCGATTCAATGTGACGAAAACAGCCCTTCATCTTTGTGATCTTTCTCCCAAACCCCAAATCCCAGTCATTCAAGATTAGAACATCAGGCAATTTTCAAAGGAAGACATTCTATAAAATACCTGACAAGTACTGCTCAAAACTATCAAGGTTTTGTTATTAAAAACAAGGAAACTCTGAAAAATTATTATCTCTAAGAGCATCAAAAAACAGAATGACTACATGTAAATGCGGTATTGTGGATGGATCCTGGATTAGAAAGAGACCATCAGACAAATATAAAGGAAAATGAAAGAAAGTATAAACATTAGTTAATAATAATGTATTAACATTGCTTTGCTAATTGTAATTCTTATACTATAATTATATTAAGCATTAATAATAGGGGACATTGAGTAAGAGGTATATGGAAATTCTTTGGCCCATCTTCACAAATTTTCTGTAAATCTAAAATTGTTTTAAAAAATAAAGTATATTAAAAGCTAAAAAAAAAAAAGGCAAATTTATCTTTGCATTGCCAGCTCTGTATAGATACTTAAATCAGAAAAACACATTATATCAGCCAAAAGAAACTCCAAATGCAGCTTTTCCCATTGGCCAAAAGATTATCCCCCTGTTTCTTATAACACATGTAGAGCTTTGTAAGAAGATCAGAAATGACAACCAAGTTTTCATAAGCTGTTTGTTCCTATAAAATTTAACAAAGCTTTCATATATACTAAAGTCAATAAACTTACCAACAAAGTGACCATTTGAGATAAGTATTACTGGTCCAAAGAGATTATTCATATTGGATATTGTGTTAAATTTGAAATAAAGTCAGTCCCCAGGAAAGCCAAGAGAGATATTCTCATACTAACTTCCTCTCCAAAACTCTAGGACTGATTTTCAATTAATGGTGTCTCTGAAGTAACTCTATATAATATTATTTTTTGTTAATTTGGGCCCTATGTAGACATTGTTTAATGTAGGCACTGATTAAAATAGACATTCAAAAGCTAATGTGAAGAGGGAAAGAGTCATAGGAAGTGAAAAGAATTGTCAGGAATCTGTGTATCATTTAGTGTTCAGTGTAGACAATAGAAGACATTGGGGCTACAGCAAAGCGAAGAAATTTAATACTGAGAATGAGGTTCTTACACAATTGCTGGACAGTTTACAAGTGCTCGAGGCTGGGCCTCTAGGAGCAATTCCCAGATCGTCACTGTGTAACTGGAGGAAATCTCTACCTTGACTGCAGACAGGAAACTGGGAAGCAAGAAGACAGTGCCTCAACTCTGCTCCAAGTATCAGGAAGCTGCTGCTGGAAGCAGCAGGCCCTGCAAGGAGGAAAATGCATGACCCTTCCAGGCCCTCTCTCTCTTTTACTTCATTCTGCTCTGCATTCAAGACTCTCATGAGTGCATTTGATTGATTGAACTTAAATTACTTCTGGAGCTTCTGCTCAAAAGGAAGTCTGAAAAATGTACTTTTAAGCTCCCTAGTCTCTGCCATACAGAAAGAATATTAAGGAAGGTGGAATAAATGTTGAGTCAGTCGATCTAGCTTATCCACCATGTGTGGCATTGGATGACTGTAATGTGAGTAATGCATTTGAGGGGCCATTATCAACTTGCCTCTTACTAGAGATATATATTTTCCTCTAGAGTTTAACAATGATCTATTATACAGATCTTGTGGCAAACGTATCAGTCAGAAACCCAGATAAACCAAAAGTAGAACACCCCCTCAAGTTGTCACAACATCATAGATCATGCTCATTTGTTCTCCTAAAACATATACATAGCACAGGATCTGTATCTGAAATCTCTTTTTCAAAATTTTTTCCCAGAGTCATGTAATCTCTCTTTGGATTTCTTGCAATGTGCACACATTCACACTTATACATACACTCTCTCACAAACACACTCTATTCAGTTTTAAATATAAGAAAAGCCCCTGTGGATATATGCATAGCTATTAATTATCAAGATGACTTTGTCCGAGCTCACAACTTTTATATTTGTCCTTCCAAATTAAAATCATTTCCCCTAGAATACAAGGTTAGTACTGGCTATTTGTAGCATTATCAAATATTCTTACAGGCTAAGCTCCTACTTGAGCTCTTGCTTTCCAACGTAGACATCTTCATCACTAACTTAGCCTGGTTTTCTACAGATAAAAATAAATGATTAAATTTCTATTCCATTAAGTGACAAACAAATTATCCCAGAAAATACTAAATAGATATAAAAATTAGTCTGACTACACTTTGCACAGAGTAGTATCTTGTGGATCAAATTGGAGGAAAAAACTCCCTAGACAAACAAAAATTAAAGAAAATCTGTAGGATTGGTTTCCAAGATGGATCAGAAAAAATTATTATAGTCAAAAGAATTATTGTTGAGTGGGGTATGAATGATCTCTTAAACAGCAATAAGAACAAGAGTCCTTGTTCAGCTTGTTCAGTTCTCCTTGTGGAACTTGGTCAGCCATGTGTCACTCCACTCCTGTTGCATTTGAGTGTAAAGACAGATGAAATGCAGGAAACTGCTAGAAGTTTCTGAACTGCTGCAGAACCTTTCAAAGTGCCTCTCAATTAAAGATGATACCAATGAAAATGCACAACTTCGAAATAAAATCTTCCTCTTATTATTTTTTATTCATTCTTTAAATTCTTTCTAAATGACATACTCTACAATAGAAACTGATACCAAAAAGTTCTTTAAACCAACTGGAAATAACAAAGCTAAAATAACCTTCTCTTCTCAGTCTATAAAATTCTTCAGATAAATTTTTGAAATGAGTATTCACCATCCAGAAAGAAGGCCAAGAAATAGTTATTTAAAAGGACCCTAAATTTAACATGCTTTCACTTGAATTGCTACTATATCAAGAAAAAAATGTATCACATTAAATTTACTAGCACACATCAATTTATTCAATGAAACATCTATTCTCCAGGTAAAATATACTTCATTTTATCTTCACTTTTGTACACCACACTTGAAGATAGGAGTTATTTGGGAATGTCTTCAGGAGAGACAAAAAAAAAAAAGGAAGAAACAAAAATTTGCACCATCAGATTTTCACTAAAGTCCAATCTTACACACACTAAATTTTTATGAACCAAAATCAGCAAAGCATAATATAATAGACTTCTATCAAAGAAAGTTACTTTTTAAATCAGAAGTAAGCTATATTTTATTTTTCCTTAGATATGAACTTTAAGAATTATTTTATAATAAAATTAAAGCAATCATAATCACAGGTGAATAATAATATTCCCTCATGCTTCACTTTTCTATCAAACATTTCTAAGGCTTATTGAGCTAGAAAATTATAAACCTATCTTTTCTCCATTTTTTGTTATCAATCAACTGATAATAATTTAAAAATAGATAAGTAGCAGAAGTTTATTAAATAACAAAACTTTTTTGACCATATATACAGGGCAAAAAAACCCAGCATCTAGTTAGTACCTAATAACAGCCTTGCTGTGGTGAAGGAGCTTGCATAACTCAATGAAACTGAGTCAGGCCATGCAGAGTCATCCAAGACGGACGTGTCATAGTGAAGAGTTCTGACAAAATGTCCACGGGAGGAGGGAATGGCAAACCACTCCAATATTCTTGCTGTGAGAACCACATGAACAGTATGAAAAGACAGATATGACACTGGAAGCTGAGTCTCTTAGGTGAAAGGTGTCCAATGTGCTCCTGGGGAAGAGCAGAGGGCAATTACTAATAGCTTCAGTAATACTGAAGCAGCTGGGCCAAAGCAGAGATGATGCTCAGCTGTGGATGTGTCTGGTGGTGAAAGTAAAGTCCAATGCTGTAAAGAACAATGTTGCATAGAAATCTGGAATGTTAGGTCCATGAATCAAGGTAAATCGGATGTGATCAAGGAGATGGCAAGAGTGAACATCAACATCTTAGGAACCAGTGAACTAACATGGACCAAAATGGGTGAATTTAATTCAGATGAGCATTAACTACAATAGGCAAGAACCCCTTAGAAGAAAGGGAATAACCCTCATAGTCAACAAAAGAGTCTGAAATGCAGCACTTGGATGCAATCTCAAAAATGACAGAATAATCTCAGTTTGTTTCCAAGGCAAACCATTCAATATCAGAGTAATTCAAGTCTATGTCTCAACTACTAATGTTGAAAAAGCTGAAGTTGAACGATTCTATGAAGACATACAAGACCTTCAAGAACTAATACTCAAAAAAAGGTGTCATTTTCATCGTAGGGAACTGGAATGCAAAAGTAGGAAGTCAAGAGACACTAGGAGTAACAGGCAAGTTTGACCTTGGAGTATAACATGAAGCAGGGAAAAGGCTAACAGAGTTTTGCCAAGAGAACACACTGGTCATAGGAAACACCCTTTTCCAATAACACAAGAGATGACTCTTCACATGGACATCACCAAATGGTCAATATCAAAATCAGATCAATTGCATTCTTTGCAGCCAAAGATGGAAAAGCTCTATACAGTCAGCAAAAACAAAACTAGGAGCTGACTGTGGCTCATATTATGAACTCTTTGTTGCAAAATTCAGGCTTAAATTAAAGAAAGTAGGGAAAACCACTAGGCCATTCAAGTATGACCTAAATCAAATCTCTTATGATTATACACTGAGGGTGATGAATGGATTCAAGGGATTAGATCTGGTGGACAGAGTGCCTGAAGAACTATGGATGGAAGTTCCTAACATTGTCCAGGAGGCAGTGATCAAAACCATCCCAAAGAAAAAGGAATGCAAGAAGGCAAAGTGGTTATCTAATGAGGGTTTACAAAAGAAAAGTGAAAGCAAGGGAAAAGAGAAGGATATACCCAACTGAATACAGAGTTCCAGAGAACAGAAAGGAGAGATAAGAAAGCCTTCTTATATGAACAATGCAAAGAAATAGAGGAAAACAATAGAATGGGAAAGACTAGATATCTCTTCAAGAAAACTGGAAATATCAAGGGAGCACTTTTTGCAAGGATGGTTCAATAAAGAACAGAAATAGTAAGGACCTACCTAACAGAAGCAGAAGAGATTAAGAGGTAGCAAGAATACACAGAAGAGTTGTATACAAAAGGTCTTAATGACCCAGATAACCACAGTGGTGTGTTCAGTCACCTAGAGCCAGACATTCTGGAGTGTGAAATCAAGTGGGCTTAGGAAGAATTATTGCAAACAAAGCTAGTGGAGGTGATGGAATTCCAGCTGAGCTATTTCAAATCCTAAAAGATGATGCTCTTAAAGTGCTGCAATCAGTATGTCAGCAAATTTGGAAAACTCAGCAGTGGCCACAGGACTGAAAAATGTCAATTTTCAGTCCAATCCCAAAGAAGAGCAGCGCCCCAACATTTCAAACTACCATACAATGACGTTCATTTCCCATGCAAGTAAGGTTGTGGTCATAATCCTCAGAGTTAGGCTTCAGCAGTAAGAACTTCCAGATGTACAAGATGGATTTAGGAAAGGCAGGCCATACCATCATCTCGTTTCTTCTGTGGCCCAAGGTATGCACTGACAGTGCACCCTTCAGGGAAGATAGTCCATCTCCTCGCAATAAGAAAACTGTCCTGACCAAAAACGTTTCCTTTTGGAAACCATCTGTTTTGTCAAAAGTTATCCATGCTATAATTTGAATTATTAAGTTGGGGCTACTAATATAGCACAAAAGGGACATCAATACTGAATAAATGTATAGTCTTTCCAAATTTTCACAAATTAATTCCACATCCACCGTTTCAGTGTGAACATAATTTTGATGAAATGTTTTCATGAGAACCAAACAAGTATCGGGGGACATTCTGCTTAAGCTAGTTATAAAGGACCAAATTTCAGTGGGAAATGAATCTCAAGGGAAAACTGCCTTCACATCGTGTTCACATCTGTCCTCACAGGCTTTTTTAAAGCAAACAAATACAAGAAGATTGAGGCTGAAGGAGTCTGTGATAAGGGGAATCAAACTACTAATATTTCTCTCTTCTCTGGAGAAAAACACTGAGTTGGTGCCAAAAGTAAATGATATGGACCCATTTTTTGTTTTCAATTTAGCCTGGGCTACCTCTATGAATATCATACAACAAAGGGCAGCTAGTTATCCCCAAAAGTGTTCTTAATTATGCCTAAATGCTTACTCTGCAGAGTTGTTTTTTTTTTCAATTGAATATATTATGCTACAATGGAACAGTCACCAGTTAAGTGTATCACAAGCAAATCAAAATCATCTTTTCCTGGCATAATCCATCATATCACAGCTCATTTTATCACATTTTTATAATGTGAACCTGAGCCAGACAGATTATCAAATATGTTGCAAGAGTCTCAGATAATTCTGGGTGTTTACTGATGTTCATTCTATATTCCCCAACAAGGTCATTATAAGAATATTTTTCAGTAATATTATTATTTATCCTATCAAAAATATTTACAATTAAAATGAAGAAAGTATCAGTGGAAAAAATTGATGAGTTGGTCTGTGAAAGAACCTATAAACACTACACATTCAATTCAGGCAAGTATGACAATGGCTTCTAATATTAGAAGGTCACAGCCTGAAGTATATTCCAAACTTAATACAACTTCTCCTAAGATAATGGCTACTGATTATCTTGGCAGAGCTGGTTTATCCAGCTAAATTCTCTCTGCAAGAAGAGCAAAGATATCCTTTTTAAAAGCCAAGAAGGCATAAGGACTCTGGCAGATGAAAATCTAAAGGGATTCCACATGGTGTCAGATGTGATAACCCTTTACTTTTTCCCCTAATCCTTTATCTCACTTTGGTGAACAAGGGAATAATGGCATATACACAGAAAGCTTAGGGTTAAAGAAGCTGATGTCCTGGAAGGAGAAAAAATTTCAATTTTTTTTTCAGCCATTGGTGCAAGATATGGGAATATTTAGATTTTGAGAGAAAGAAGTAACACTTTTCAAAGATTTCCTATAAATGTTATTGAAGTAAGTTTAAAATCAACAAATTATGTGGACATTAAACATCTTGGAGCAAAAGCAATTAAGAAATTGTTGTCAGTTATTTTTTTTAAATCATAGTAAGGCAAGTAACTGAAGGGTTGCAATGTCATTAAACAATACTCTAGATTTAATATTCAAAACAAGGAAATAAAGTTAATTATTCTTCAGTATTTTTAAATTACAGGCTCTTCCATGAGGTGGTAACAGCTAGTTCAATTTTCAGTCAAACTTCTCACAGAAATTTTCATAAAAATTCTGAAAGAGACATAAAGTTATAACAGTAGTAGAAGCCAAAGTTACTTATAAAACTTTACTAAATTGTGGGAGGTGAATTCCCTTATAAAACTGCATAGATGAAATGATTAAGAGATGATCAATGTCCATAACTGGGCTGTGAGATAGGATAGCCACTAGTCACATGTAGCCAATAAGTGCTTGAAATGTGACTATTCCAAATGGGAACATGCTGGAAATATAAAGTCCATCTCAGCTCTCAAAGACTTTCAACAAAAATAAGAATGTAATTACCTCATAAGCAATTTTTCTATTGGTCACTAGTTTAAATAATGTTTAACATATTGGGCTGACTGCAACATATTATAAAAATAGCTTTCATTTAGTTTCTAAATACAGTCAGTAGAAAATTTTAAATTACATTAAGTGACTGGCATATTTCTAAGAATGCTAGTTTAGATGTTTGGCCCAACAAAATCTCTCTCTAGAGAGATTACATAAAAGGAAGTTTCTACTCTCTTTCAAGGAGGCCTTAATGTAAGAGAAATGATGCCAAAATGATGTCAATGATGCCACTGACCTCCCTTTCATATGAGATATATTCTTGGAAGTTCTTCCCACGTGGTTCAGTGGGTAAAGAATCCACTTGCAATGCAGGAGATGTGGGTTCAATCTCTGGGTTAGGAAGATCCCCTGAAGGAGGGCATGGCAACCCACTCCAGTATTCTTGCCTGGAGAATCCTATGGACAGAGGAGTCTGGTGGGCTACAGTTCATAGGACTGCAAAGTTGGACACAGCTGAAATGACTAAGCACACAAACAAACATTCCTTGAGAGAGTCAAGTTGGTTCTTCCTTCCATACTTCCGCCATCTATCTATAACTTTCTCCGTATATCCGTTAATGAAGCTACATCTCCTAGCAATGCCACACAGACAGACAGAACAAAGAGCACAGGCTGTAGCAGAGTGCAAACGGAGATCCACTGTAATGGGACTGAGACAGGAAACACTACAGGAATCTTCAGTGTTAACAAATGACTAAAATTTTCTTCTAGCACACTGTTCAGGAACAAAGTCACCAATTCATATTACAAAGAATAGGTAGGTAATCAATTAAAAATAACTCCCTATGTCAAAGGAGTAGTTAAAAAAATTTTTTTATAAAATAGAAATTTCACTAGGAACTGCATAGATCAACTTTTGCTCTAATGGGTAGTCAAAGAATCAGAATCTGGCAGCACAGAGATATACAATAAAGAGGATCAAAGCAAATGGACATATCTTGTCCAGTGGCATATTGGGCTTGCCTAGATCTCTTTCAATTCAAGAAAGATTTCATAGAATAAAGCAAGGAAATGAACCCATGTAGGTAATTCTCCAGCTGAAAGAAACACTGATGAACATTCAATGTTGGAGTGCCTAGGATGATGATGGGTTTGCAACTGGAGTCTTGAGAGAAATCCACGGATCCCTGAGGAAAAAGATGACGTGGCCTCAAGAGTATACCTAGATTTCCTCATCCTTGAATAATAGAGGAAGGAACTTTCCCAGCGGTAAAGTGGTCAAGATGCTGAGCTTCCAAGGCAGAAGATACGTGCTTGATCCTGATTGGAAAACAGACCCCCACATGCTGTGGTGCAGCCAAATAAATCCTTTCAGTTTATGTCAGTCACTCAGTTGTGTCCGACTGTTTGCCACCCCACGGACTGCAGCATGCCAGGCCTCCCTGTCCATCACCAACTCTGAGAGTTTACTCAAACTCATGTCCATTGAGTCAGTGATGCCCTCCAACCACCTCATCCTCTGTTGTCCCCTTTTCCTCCCGCCTGACAAATAAATAAGTAAATACAAAAAAAAAAATCTTAAAAAAATAATAAATAAATAGAGGAAGACGCAGACAATGGAGCCAAATAAATCCAGAAAACCAAGGATCTTCTCCCAGATTTTTGTTTGGCTTCAATCAGCAAATGAGTAATCAACAATGATCATTGTAATTCTTCATGATGGACAGAACCTGAGCACATGAAGACACTGCTAAGCCACTGAATCAATATAGTATCAACCCAACTTCTAAACTATCAATTAAAGTAAAATAACTTTTAATATGTTCTCTTTATTTTCAACTACCTTAAAATCCATTATGTTACTTATCATAAGAAACTTCTTAATTGACATGAGAAGACTAATAGGATAGAAAATTGTGATGGGAAGTAAATCTTAAAATTGAGATTGCTAAATCCAAATAAACAATGTTAGATTATGGGGATGTGTCATATGTGTGATAAATTTAAGTCTCTTAAAATACAAAAGCTACACTACAATGGAAATCCTAATCTTCACTTGGTACTAAAATTTCTCTACTAGAATTTGGAGCAAGGTGAGGCAAGGCCAGAGCAAAAGTTTTCAAAGATTTCACCTGGGAAGTAGAAGCAAACCTTAGAAAAAAATGACCAATGAGAATTATAGTAATAATCAGCATGATGGTGCTGTAATGTGCTCTCTTCGTCTCTCTCCTTCCATCTACAACTAGTAAAACAGAACTTTTATGATTTAACAAAGGATGTTCTATCCAACACAGTAGGATGCTGGAGAGATCCACTCATTTATAGATCCGGACATGAGTGGATTGGAACATAAACAGAAGGCAGAACCAGGGAACCAGTGAAGGTGGTGCCTGAAATCTCAGCTCTCTGGCCATGGCAGCTAAGTCCGCACCCCAGAGGACCTCGTGGTAGCACAGGAGATTGTGCATCCAGCTCTGCCTTCCCACCAGCAGAGGTGCCCACACCACAGGAAACTGGGCAGCAGAGGCAGCGGGGCCCACATTCTATTCTTCCAGCTGCAGCAGTACCCACCACTCTGGTCCCCCACCCCTAGCAGCAACCACAGTGCCCACAAACCCAATAATCCTGGACATGGTGGAGGTCCCTGTGGCCCCAGCTGATGGCACACACTTCTCCTACGTCCGCCACCGCAGTGGTGCCCATGACCCAGGTGACCTGGACGTGGCGGAGGCACCTGCCACTCTCCTGCTCCTCACAGTGGCACCAGTGACAGCAGCAAGGCCCCAGTAACTCCCAAAGCACACAGAGCTGACGCAGATATCAGCAACGCCTCCGGTGGAGACAGTAAAGGGTAGAAAATGCCCATTCTCAAATAAAGCCAGAGGCAGCTAGGGGTAAAAAAAAAAAAAAAAAAAAAAAAAAAAACCTTGAGGTATTCTACCTACTGAAAAAAAAAAAAAAGGCCTCTAATTGCCAATAAATTGAATTGTTTGAATACAATTTTTTGGTTTTCTTTAAAATTTTTATTTTATATTGGTGTATAGCCAAGTAATAATGCTATAACAGTTTCTAGTGGACATCAAAGGGACTCAATCATACATATACACATATCTACTCTCCCTCAATCTCTCCTCCCACCCAGGCTGCCACATAACACTGAGCAGAATTCCCTGTGCTATATGGTAGGACCTTGTTGATAATCCATTTTAAATACAACAGTGTACATGTCAATCCCAAACTCCCTGACTATCCTTTCCCACATCCTTCCCCCTTGGCAACCAAAACTTTTAAAGCTTACCTAAATAAGAGAGACATTTGCTACTTGGAATACACTGGCTGAAGAACAATGCACTGAGCATCATGATAAACCACGATAACATGATATTACAAACAAACAAACAAAAAAAGACATTTCTTTAGAAACCAAACTTAAATTCACAGAATTCTGCAAACTAACTGAGATAGAGAATTTCAAATAGCTGCCAGCAAGCTACAGGAAAACTCAGGCAGTTCAATGAGCTCAGGAATAAAATTAATGAACAGATGGAATACTTTACCAGAAAGATTGAACTAAGAAAGAACTAAACAGAAATTCTGGTGCTACAGAACTCAATAAATGAGATGAAGAGTTCAATAGAAAACATTGGAAACAGAGCAGACCATATGGGATAAAGAATTAACGAGCTCAGAGACAGAAATCTAGAAACAATTTGGGTAGAAAAGGAGAGAGAACATTTTTTTTTTTAATGAAGAAATTCTATGAGAACTATCTGACTCCATCAGAAAAGGCAACACAAGGGCAATGGATGTCCCTAAAGGAGAAGAGAGGGAGAAGGGAGCAGAGGGTTTATTTAAAGAAATAATAACTGAGAACTTCCTGAATCTGAAGAAGAAACTGGATATAGTTTCTTGAACCTAAGAGAAGTCCATGAACTAAAGATAATGCCTAATTATCTCCATGCAAAAAGGCCTTCTCAAAGACATTAGATCACCTGATCTGCCTCTTGAGAAACCTGTATGCAGGTCAGGAAGTAACAGTTAGAACAGGACATAGAACAACAGACTGGTTCCAGATAGGAAAAGGAGTGTGTCAAGGCTATACATTGTCATCCTGCTTATTTAACTTACATGCAGAGTACATCATGAGAAATGCTAGGCTAAAGGAAGCATAAGCTGGAATCAAGATTGCTGGGAGAAATATCAATAACCTCACATATGCAGATGACATCACCCTTATGACAGAAAGTAAAGAGGAACTAAAGAGCCTCTGGATGAAAGTGAAAGAGGAGAGTGAACAAGTTGGCTTAAAGCTCAACATTCAGAAAACTAAGATCATGGCCTCCAGTCCCATCACTTCATGGCAAATAGATGGGGAAACAGTGGAAACAGTGGCTGACTTTAGTTTTCTGGGCTCCAAAATCACTACAGATGGTGATTGTAGCCATGAAATTAAAAGACGCTTACTCCTTGGAAGGAAAGTTATGACAAACCTAGACAGCATATTAAAGAGCAGAAACATTACTTTGTCAACAAAGGTCCACCTAGTCAAGGCTATGGTTTTTACATTGGTCAGGTATGGATGTGAGGGTGGACTAAAAGAAAACTAAGCACAGAAGAATTGACGCTTTTGAACTCTGGTGTTGGAGAAGACTCTTGAGAGTCCCTTGGACTGCAAGGAGATCCAACCAGTCTATCCTAAAGGAAATCAGTCCCAGGTGTTCATTGGAAGGACTGATGTTGAAGATGAAACTCCAGTATTTTGGCCACCTGATGCAAAGAGCTGACTCATTTAAAAAAAAAACCCTTATGTTGGAAAAGATTGAAGGCAGGAGGAGAAGGGGACGACAGAGGATGAGATGGTTGCATGGGCTCACTGACTCAATGAACATGGGTTTGGGTGGACTCCGGGAGTTGGTGATGGACAGGGAGGCCTGGCATGCTGCGGTTCATGGGGTTGCAAAGAGTCAGACATGACTGAGCGAGAGTCAGACACGACTGAACTGAAGACCTTATAATAAAACCATCAAAAGTCAATGATGAAGAATAAATTTGAAAGGCAAGCAGGGAAAAAAGTAACCTACAAAGGAACCCTCATCAGGCTATTCAGCAGACTTCTCAGCAAAAAACTCTGTAGGTCAAAAAAAAGTGGAATGACATACACAAAATATTTAAAGATAAAAACTGTCAGCTAAGACTACTCTATCCAGCAAAGTTGTTTTTCAAATATAAAGGAGAAATAAATGCATCCCCAGACAAAGGCTGAGGAAGTTTATCATCATTAGACATGCTTTGCAAAAAATGTTTTAAAGGATCTCTTTTACCTTAAACAAAAAGGCAACAGTACACAAAACTTTAAGATAATAAATAGAATCAGAAAGTAGTTCCAACTTCATATCAGAATAGGAGGTTAAACATGTAGTTATAGCATAAACGTTAAAGGGGAAAAAAGCAGCAACTTGGTGACTAAGTCACAACACAGAAATGGATAATTTGAGATGACAAAAACATAAGAGGAAAAGAAGAAAAGATGAGGTCTGTATAAGTAAAGATAAGATTCTATCAGCAGAAAAAGGACTACCATGCTGTCTACGTTTTATACAAACTTTATATTAACCACAAATTGTTACTCTAGAATAGAGATACAAAACTTAAGAGAAAACTGAGAAAAACATTATCGAAAACCAAATTAAAACAGCAGACAGAAACATAAGAAAAGAGAAATAACAGAGATATGGAGCAACCAGGAAACAGAACAGCAGTTTTTGGTCCCTGTCTGTCCATAAACACCCTGGATATCAATGGATTAAAATCACAAATCAAAAAAGACTGAATGGCTGAATATATTTAAAAAACAAGACCCAACTATAGTCTGACTCCAGGAGACTCACTTAAGCTCTAAAGACAAACTCATTCCCAGCTCAAAGTTAACGGAAGAAAGATGATTCTCTAAGCATATGGCAGCCAAGAAAAAGTAGGGGTAACCATGCTCATATCATACAAAACAGATTTCAAGCCAAAAAAGATAGTAAGAGACAAAAGTAGACACTACGTAATGATAAGAAATGGACAATCCATCAAGAAGACATAGTAATTATTGTACATGCACCTAATGTAGAGGCACCAGAATATATAAAACAATTATTAATAGACATAAAGGAGAAATTGAAAGCTCCAAAATAATTGTAGAGGACTTTACTATTCCACTTACATCAATGGATAATTATCCAGACAGAAAGTCAACAAGGAAATATCAGCCCTCATTGAAACATAAGACCAGATGAACTCAATAGATTTATACAGAACATTCTATCCAAGTGCAGAAGATACATTCTTCTCAAGTGCACAAAAAACAAGTCAAAATAAGACATGCCAAAATCTATAGGATGTAGCAAAAGCGGTACTAAGAAAGAAATTTATAGGAACATACTCCCTGAAAAAACAAGAAAAATCTCAACCTAACCTTATACTTAAAGGAACTAGAAAAATAAAATGAACAAAACCCAAAGTCAGTAGGAGAGAAGTAATAAAAATCATGTCAGAAATAAATAGATTACAGATACAATATAAAAGATTGGTGAAATTAAGAGCTAGATCCTTAAAAAGATAAAATTAACACATCTTTAGCAAGATTCACTAAGAAAAAAAGAGAAAAGACCCAGATAAAATCAGAATTGAAATAGGAGAAATTACAATAGATACCAAAGAAATACAGATGATCCTAACAAAATATTATGAATAGCTAAATACCAACAAATTGGACAACACAGAAGAAATGGATACAGTTTTAGAATCATATAACCTTACAAGAATGAATCATGAAGAAACTGAAAATCTGAGTACTATTCACTAGTAAGGTGATTAAAATGGTCCTTAAAAACCGGAAAAAAAAAAAAAAAAAACAGGACCAGACAGCTTCACAGCTGAATTCTACTAAATTACTTGTGCTTCTCAAACTCTTCCAAGACATTTAAGAGGAGGGAATGCTTCCTAATTCATTCAATGAAGTCATCATTACCCAGATAACAAAGCCAGACCAAGACAACTAAAAGAACATTACAGGACAACATCTCTGCTGAACTAGAACTAGATGCAAAAATTGTCAACAAAATCAGGCAAACTTAATCCAGCAACATCAAAAGGATCAGGTGGGATTGATTCTAGGGATGCAAGGATGATTCAACATTCACAAATCAATGTGATATACCACATTAACAAAGTGAAGAATAAAAATCATATGATCATCTTAATAGATGCAGGAAAAGAATTTGATAAGATTGAATACCCATTTACGACTTTTAAAACTCGATAAAATATATATAGAAGGAACACACTTTAAAGGCTATATATGACAAAACCATAGTTCACATCACACTCAATGGTGAAAAACTAAAAGCTATTCACCTAAGGTCAGGAACAAGACAAAGGTGTCAATTCTTGCCATTCTTATGCAACATAATATCACAGTCCTAGCCAGAAGAATTAGAAAAGAGAAAGGTAATAAAAGGCACCCAAATTGAAAACAAAGTCAAACTGTCACTGTTTGTCAATAAAAATTTTATACATAGAAAACTCTAAAGACTCCATCAAAAACTATTAGAAATATTCACTGTATAGAGTAAAGTTAGAGCAACTTTAAAGTTGTACATGTCAACAGAAAAACATTTACTGCATTTCTATACACTAACAATGAACTCACAAAAAGAGAATTCAAGAAGAACAACCACGTTTACATTCACAACAGAAAAAATAAAATACCTAGGGGTAAATTGAACCAAGGAGGTGAAAGACCTGTACAATGAAAACTATAAGATGTTGAAAGAAATTGAAGACACAGAAAAATGGAAAGAATTTCTATACTAATGCAATGGATGAATCAATATTGTTTAATGCTCATATTACCTAAAACAATCTACAGATTCAATGCAATCGCTATAAAAATCCCAATGATATTTTTTCACAAAAATAAAACTAAAAATTATAAAATGTCTATGGAATCACACACACACAAAAAAATCCTGAATAGCCACAGCTATTAATAGATGCTGAGAAGTTATTTGATAATATTGAGCAGAAACACCTACTAAAAATCTAAATAGGAAAAGTGGAAGTCACTCAGTTGTGTCTGACTCTTTGTAACCACAGGGACTATACAGTCCATAGAATTCTCCAGGCCAGGATACTGGAGTGGGGGTAGCCTTTCCCTTCTCCAGGGGTTCTTCCCAACCAAAGGATTGCGGGTGAATTCTTTACCAGCTGAGCCACAAGAGAAGCCCACAAATACTGGTGTGAATAGCCCATCCCTTTTTGAGCAGATCTTTCCAACCCGGAAATCGAACTAGGATCTCCTGCATTATAGGTGGATTCTTTACCAACTGAGCTATCAGGGAAGTTCTTAAATAGGGGGAAAAAATCAATTTAAATATAAATAAATCTACTCAAAGTTCAGTAGCAAATATCACACAGAGTTAAAACACTAAAGTTATGATTTATAGTTTGGAACTCGGGTGTTCAATACTGTCATTTTTTAGTCTTATTTTGGATGCTCCAGAAAATTTTATTTTAAAAATGAAATAACTATTTTAAAAGGGATAAAACAGTCATTTGCTGATAATGCATCTGTATACTTGGAATACTGAAGAGATTCTAACTTGCTGCTGCCGCTGCTAAGTCGCTTCAGTTGTGTCCGACTCTGTGCGACCCCATAGATGACAGCCCACCAGGCTCCCCCGTCCCTGGGATTCTCCAGGCAAGAACACTGGAGTGGGTTGCCATTTCTTTCTCCAATGCAAGAAAGTGAAAAGTGAAAGTGAAGTTGCTCAGTCGTGTCCGACTCTTCAGACCTCATGGACTGCAGCCCACCAGGCTCCTCCGTCCATGGGGTTTTCCAGGCAAAAGTACTAGAGTGGGTTGCCATTACCTTCTCCGGATTCTAACTTAAAAATTACTAAATTTTAAAGTAGAGACTTATAGTGCAAATGGATAAAAAAAATATACAAGATCAACAGTTTTAATTTAGTATATGAATCTACATCAAGAAACATAAATGGATAATTTAAAACAAAATAGTAATGAAATAGATAGAACTGAATCTCCCAGGGGCCAAAAAGCACATGAGAAACTATAAAATTTAATTGACAGAAATGGCAGCCCACTCCAGTGTTCCTGCCTGGAGAATCCCAGGGACAGAGGAGCCTGGCGGGCTGCCCTGTGGGGTCGCATAGAGCCGGACACGACTGATGCGACTTAGCAGCAGCAGCAGCGGCACACCTTTAGGAATATATGTCTACACACTCTTTTAAATTCCACTTTTAAAAACAAACAGCAACCAACACGATAATGTAAAGAAAATAAATTAAAAAATAAAATTTAAAAAAAATAGCAACAATGAAAGAACAGCATCAATGGGGGAAAAAAAAAGAAAAGAAACCCTAACGATGTCATATCCTGGCCAGGACCTGGAGCAGCTGGAACTGATAGAGTCCTGGTAGGATTCAAAATAGTACAACCACTTAGGAAAAACAGTGAGCTGGTGTTCTTTAGACTGAACATAACTTCTCACACAACCCAGCAACCTCATTCTTAGTTATTTACACAAGAGAAATGAAGACATATGCTTCCACACTAAAAAGTGAAATTGAAGTCGCTCAGTTGTTAACGATACTTTGCTACCCCACGGGCTATAGCCCACCAGGCTCCTCCGTCCATGGGATTCTCCAGGCAAGAATACTGAAGTGGGTTGCCAATTCCTTCTCCATCCACACTAAAACCTATATCCACAATAAAACTTTATGCAAATATGTAGGGGCTTCCCCAGTGGCTCAGATGGTGAAGAATCTGTCTGCATGTGGGAGACTCAGGTTCACTCCCTGGGTCAAGGGAATGGCTACCCACTCCAGTATTCTTTTTATTTATTTATTTTTAATTTATTTTCTTTACATTATCGTGTTGGTTCTGCCATACATTGACATGAATCCACCATGTGTATACATGTGTTCCCCTTCCAGAAACCCCTCCCACCTCCCTCCGGATTCGAATGGATAAGAAAGCTGTGGTACATATACACAATGGAATATTACTCAGCCATTAAAAAGAATACATTTGAATCAGTTCTACTGAGTTGGACGAAACTGGAGCCTATTATACAGAGTGAAGTAAGCCACTCCAGTATTCTTGCCTGGAGAATTCCATGGATAGAAAAGCCTGGAGGGCTACAACAGTCCATACGGTCACAAAGAGTCAACCAGCTTTATTAATAATCACTACCAAATATCTATTACCTGGTAAATGGAAAAACTGTGACTATTCAATAGAATATTCACTCCATGATGAAAATATGAACTACTAACACTTTCAACAATTTATATACATTTTATATCTATTATGCTAAATGAAAGAAAGATGACATCAAAGGCCACATTCTATAGGCTTTCACTCATATAATATTCTGGGAAACACAAAACTAATTGAAGAAGAGCTCAATAGTACTGAGGTTGGAGGTAGGGAGACACAGTTAGCAAGGGGCACAAAGAGGTGATAAAATGTCTTGTTTTGATTATACTGGTGGATATATAACTGTATACATCTAATTCATCAAACAGCACATCTCAAGAAGAGGAATTTTACTGAATATGAATTATACAATCAACAAATCTAACTTTAAAAAATCTATTGAAAGCCTCAAACAAGGTGTGAATAAATGGGAAAAAAACAATGTTCTTAGATAATGGCTTAAAAGCAGAAAATATTGTCTTTAAAAGTATCATGTAAACTGATATGATTCCAATTAGAATCCCCAAGTATGGTTCTATAATTGAGTAAAATGATCTTGAACTTTGTATGGAAAAATTAATGTTCAAGAATAACTAAGAAAAAAGGAATGAGAGATAAGTAAGGAGACTCATAATAGATAGCCAAATATGATCATATTAATATAGTATCAGCATATGAATAAACAGACTAGAGTACAATAAAGGATATAAAAACAGATTTCAGTATAATTTACTATATGTTTAAAAAGAAACAGAGTTTTTAACTGCTGAACAGAAAGCATTCATCTAAGTAGGAGAACACAATATTGAACTCCTATCTCATACCATAAACAACAACAAATTACAGGAAGATAGAAGACCCCAAAATCCTTTAAAATTACAAATTCTTTTTTTTTTAATTTAAGGATGGAAACTTTTCTTAACAAGACAGAAAAACCCTGAATCTATAAACAAGAAAGGAGGCATATTTTGATAAAAATAATAAATGGTTTATATAGGAAAAATACTAAAAATATTTCAGTGCACATATGTGCAATGAAATAAAATACAAAGAGCTCTTTAAAATTCACAATAAAAACAACTCAATGGAAAAATGAAAAAAGGATATAAGTAGTTCACTAATGAGCAAATCTAAATGATAAAAACAAAATGAAAAAAGGTTTAAACTTATAAATTCAGAAAATATAGATTAATGTAACAATGAAATCACTGTATTTATTGGACTGTCAAAAATGAAAACAAATGACATATGTTGCTGCTTAGGATACTATTTATTTATGATCAGACATTGCTGGTAGAAATGTAAATTTCCTGCTCCTGGGACTATATCACCAGTACAGAATGTTCCTTGTACTTTTGCTCATAAAGGCAAAAATGTTAGAAGCAAAATTAATACTCATTCATAAAAGAGAAATGTCAGAATAATGCTCATCATGAAATATTATACAACAATTAGAATGGAATGAATTATTAATAGCTTTAAACCAGTTGACATGATAACATTTCCATAAGGCACTAGTGAGTGAAGAAAAAGTCATTTAATATGATGATTAGATAAATATAGATAAAATCCTGTATGTCTATATTTCTGTATAAAATCCTATATCTATCTCTATAGAGGAAAACATAATATAAAAGCAAGGTTATTGGATATCCAATAGGATTGGAAGAAGGTAGGAAAGTAGTGCAGATGACATAGAAAAAGAAAGGGTGAGACCACTCACAAAGAAAAACTGTACTGATTTAAGTCGGGACATAAGAAACGTATCCCTTTTATGTACAATTACAGGTATAAATAAATATATATGATTCTATGGATGCATGAATTAATAATTTGAAAAACCAAAATTAGATCTACATCTGATATATGGGAACATCAATTGAGAATTTTATGTGGAGAAAAACAAAATTTTGAGTGTATGGGGACTTGTTTTTGTACGTTTTTGAATGAACAAAGAGAAGGATATAGAATGATGATATCGAGCTGTGACTCTTAACCCCAGAGGCTTGAAAATGGGTGACAGAGAGGTGCATACAGTAAGGTGGGTATAATAGACTGGTTTGTGATAATAACCTTTCCTCTATTCATCCTCAGTATTTAATTGTTACAAAAAGTATATATAACTATTGTTAATTTAAACAACATCAAATCAAGGGAAATATATTGCAATGAAGGAAGAAAATAAAATTACTATTTAAGGTTATTGGCTTTCAGAGTAGTTGGGGGAGTAACACAGATCTAGGGAAATGATTTACTGTGAGTCCCTGGAGAAAGTTTCATTTATAAACATGCATTTTAATCCAGATCAAGCACTAATCAGTTTACTTCGGTAGAGCCTATAGACTAGCATTTCTGAAAAGGTAGGTTTTTAAGTGACCACCTTTAGAATTACCAGGGGAACCTATAAAGAGGAATATGCCTAAACTCCATTCCATATTTTCTGAATTAGCATCTCTAGTGTGAGACAGGAATCTACATTTTTAACTGCACTCCCTTCCCAAGATGATTCTTAGGCAAAAATTAAGCTGAGAAACATAGCTTTAGACCAGTGATTCCAAGAGTTTACAGATAATGCATTGCTGCTAAGTTGCCTCAGTCATGTCTGACTCTTGGCTCCTCTAAGGATGGTAGCTGGAGCTTCCCCAGTGACTTAGAGGTATAGACTCTGCCTGCAATGCAAGAGACGCAGGTTCAGCCCCCGAGTCAGACAGATCCCCTGGAGCAGGAAATTGCAACCCACTCCAGTATTCTTGCCTGGAGAATCTCATGGACGGAGGTCACTGGTGGGCTACAGTCCGGAGGGTCACAAGAGTTGGACATTACTGAAGTGACCAAGCATGCATGGATGGTAGCCTGCCAGGATCCTCTGTCCATGGGATTCTCCAGGTAGAATACTGGTGTGGGTTGCGATGCCCTCCTCCATGGGACTTTCCTGATCCAGGGATGGAACCAGTGTCTCTTACCTCTTCTGCACTGGCAGGTGGGAAAATTTTTTACCACTAAAGCCACATGGGAAGCCCCTTAGAGATCATAAGAATCATCATTTTAGAAAATACGATTCAGCAAGTTTGGAAAACAGCCTCAGGCAGTGTTAGCAAAGACTTCTATAAAACAATTGACACAGCCAAGAAACAGAGCCACTGCTTTACTGAAACACAGTTATAATTTTTCATCAATATTAATAGTGTTTATGCAACAGAAAAGGAAAACTGAGGTCACAGGTTGTTTTGGTGAGATATTTATGCTAATATTTTCTCACATTTACAGTCTCCCTTTCCACACAGGCCACCTTATTATAACTAATAACTTCCTCCCAGTACATGGCTGATTCCCTGGCCCATTATTTTGGGGCTTTTGTCATTCAATTCTGTCACACAGTCATGTCTGACTCTTTGTGACCCCATGGAGTGCAGCACACCAGACCTCCCTGTCCATCACCAAGTCCTGGTGTTTACTCAAACCCATGTCCATTGAGTCAGTGATGCCATCCAACCATCTCATCCTCTGTTGTTCCCTTCTCCTCCTGCTCCCCATGTTTTCCAGCATGAGGGTCTTTTCCAATGAGTCAGCTCTTTGCATCAGGTAGCCAAAGTACTGGAGTTTTAGCTTTAACATCAGTCCTTCCAATGAATATTCAGGACTGATTTCCTTTAGGATGGAATGGTTGGATCTCCTTGCAGTCCAAGGGACTCTCCAGAGTCTTCTCCAACACCACAGTCCAAAAGCATCAATTCTTCAGCCTTCAGCATTTTTTATAGTCCAACTCTCACATCCATACATGACTATTGGAAAAACTATACCTTTGACTAGATGGACCTTTGTTGCCAAAGTAATGTCTCTGCTTTTTGATAGCTGTCTAGGTTGGTCATAACTTTCCTTCCAAGGAGTAAGTATCTTTTAATTTCATGGCTGCAATCACCATCTGTGGTGATTTTGGAGTCCCCAAAAATAAAGTCTGACACTGTTTCCACTGTTTCCCCATCTATTTGCCATGAAATGATGGGACCAGATGCCATGATCTTAGTTTTCTGCATGTTGAGTTCTATGCCAACTTGTTCACTCTCCTCTTTCACTTTCATCCAAAAGCTCTTCATTTCTTCTTCAATAGGTAGATGATAAAATCCAACAGGTAGATGATAAACGGCAAATCCATTCTAAGTTCCATCTCAAATCAACTGTGTTGTTTTGGATTAGTCACGTCACTGTGCCTCAGCGTCTTTGTTATACGAAGAGGAGGGACTTTTTACAGACACATGTAACATCCTTCTATAAATTTCAATCTATTTAGTGGAAGATAACTTTGTAGTAAATGCAATGTTCTAAGAAAATTTAGGAGACTCCCATAATGTACTGATAAACTGATCTTTCTTAAATTAGCAAGTAATCTGGATATTCTACGGCTTTCTCACTTTATTTGGGATAGGGGTGTCTTTCTGCCATGTTTTCAGCTTTTGTCAAGCTTTGCTTTTTAGATACAATAAATTTGGCCAGCTTAGAGATTCATGTATAACAAGAAAAATAAAACTTTTAGCTGATATAAGAATTCTTCTTAGAGAGAAACCCTTTGTTAAAAGAATGTAGCAATAATCTTATTTGGAACAGAATATGAGAAATAATGGGGCTTAAATATGGGTAAGACTGTTCTTCTTGAGACAAGACTACAGACTATTTGCTTTACAAAAAAAGGAAAGTAAAAGAAAAATGAAAGGAGAGATAAAAATAAATGAACAGTGGAGGTGAAGCAAGAGGAAAGGCTGTGAAAGATATGATGGGATTTCTGCAGAGAGCACCCATGTCTGCAATGGAACCTACAAAAATCACAAACTGCTTGCTGCTAGTAGATTTTAAAAAACAACAATGCAAAGCAAAGCAAAACAAAACAGAAAAGTTGAAGTTCTGCACATCAGCAACAAGGGGAGGAAATGAGGCAACATTCTCTGCTGAGAACTCGCAGAGATTATGGGAAGCATTTTGGTGATACTTTCAGGCTTGAAACCAAGTTTATAGAAATTCTCAAGGGGCAGAGAAGCTCCTAAAGACATTTAACAAAATGACTTCTGTATATTTTGGAGATCAACCATTAGCACATTATTAAGGATCTGAGAATTTACATGTGGATCCAAAATGAAAAATAACATATCTGGGTCGAATGAAGGCTTTGATACCAATAACGAAATATGACTATCTCAAGAAAAACATCATATACCTTAAAATTTTAAAGCAAATTAGTTCTCTGACATCTGAACACAAACAAGCTTAAGTAGATATCAATATGTTAGGTCTGTGACTGTTTTCGTTATGCAGGAAACATCAACTGGCAAAACCAGTTCTATTGTTTAGACAAACACCTTTTGAGTGGGAATAATATAAAAGCAATTCCATAATTGATGTCCAACATTCAGATATTTATTTACCAGCTATTTATTGGGCACCTCTAATATGCATGCCACCAAAGAGTCCCTAGAGTAATTTAAAGATACAAAAGAATTCATTCTCGAAGAAGCTCAATAAGTCGGAAAACAGAGTTCTATTCATATAGAGTTAAAAAGACAAGAGTAAATAAGTTTTGTTTTAATTGGCTAGAAAGTAATTTCAGAAGCTGAAGTGTTCTTGGTTATATTTTAGGAACTATGTTAATAAGCTGGCTTCCCCAGTAGTAAACAATCTGTGTGCAATGCAGGAGACTTGGGTTCAGTCTCTGGGTCAGGAAGATCCAATGGAGAAGTTTACGGCAACCCGCTCTGAGGCAGGAGATAGGGGGATCCCCACAGGGTAAAGTGATTGGAGATTCATTCTCTGTGGATAGAAATGCTAAGAAATGAGAAGGATAGAACAATTAAGGCAAGGAGGCTGGGCCCTACCCAGACCATGTATTTCTTGTTCTTGAAGTCAGGAGACCTTCCTGACCACATATGAACAGATAAGACTCCTTGAAGGTCAAAGTGAAGAAAGTTGGGAAAACCACTAGACCATTCAGGTATGACCTAAATCAAATCCTTTATGACTATACAGCAGAAGTGAGAAATAGATTTAAGGGACTACATCTGATAGACAGAGTGCCTGATGAACTATGGACAAAGGTTCGTGACATTGTACAGGAGACAGGAATCAAGATCATCCACAAGAAAAAGAAATGAACAAAAGCAAAATGACTGTCTGAGGAGACCTTACAAATATCTGTGAAAAGAAGAGAAGTGAAAAGCAAAGGAGAAAGGAAAGATATACCCATTTGAATGCAGAGTTCCAAAGAATAGCAAGGAGAGATAAGAAAGCCTTCCTCAGTTATCAGTGCAAAGAA
>ML660200.1:55114766-55168972 GCA_007570785.1 Antilocapra americana | reverse complement strand
AAAAAAAAAAAAAAAAAAAAAAAGGTCTTTACAACCCAGAAAATCATGATGGTGTGATCACTCACACTCACCTAGAGCCAGACATCCTGGACTGTGAAGTCAAGTGGGCCTGAGGAAGCATCACTACGAACAAAGCTGGTGGAGGTGATGGAGGTGATTTGAGCTATTTCAAATCCTGAAAGATTATACTGTGAAAGTGCTGCACTCAATATGTCAGCAAATTTGGAAAACTCAGCAATGGCCACAGGACTGGAAAAGGTCAGTTTTAATTCCAATCCCAAAGAAAAGCAATGCCAAAGAATGCTCAAACTCCCACACAATTGCATTCATCTCACATGCTAGTAATGCACAAAATTCTCCAAGCCAGGCTTCAGCAATACGTTAACAGTGAAATTCCAGATGTTCAAGTTGCTTTTAGAAAAGGCAGAGGAACCAGAGATCAAATTGCCAACATCCACTGGATCATCAAAAAAGCAAGAGAGTTCCAGAAAAACATCTATTTCTGCTTTATTGACTATGCCAAAGCCTTTGACTGTGTGGATCACAACAAACAGTGGAAAATTCTGAAAGAGATGAGAATACCAGACCACCTCACCTGCCTCTTGAGAAACCTGTACACAGGTCAGGAAACAGAACTGGACATGGAACAACAGACTGGTTCCAAATAGGAAAAGGTGTATGTCAAGGCTGCATACTGTCATCCTGTTTATTTAACTCATATACAGAGTACATCATGAGAAACACTGGGCTGGAGGAAGCACAGGCTGGAATCAAGATTGCCAGGAGAAATATCAACAACCTCAGATATGCAGATGACACCACCCTTATGGCAGAAAGTGAAGAACTAAAGAGCCTCTTGATGAAAGTGAAAGAGCAGAGTAAAAAAGTTGGCTTAAAGCTCGACATTCAGAAAACTAAGATCTTGGCATCCCGTCCCATTATTTAATGGCAAATAGATGAGGAAACAATGGAAGTGGTGGCTGACTTTATTTTTCTGAGCTCCAAAATCACTGCAGATGGTGATTGCAGCCATGAAATTAAAAGATGCTTACTCCTTAAAACCTAGACAGCATATTAAAAAGCAGAGACATTACTTTGCCAACAAAGGTCCATCTAGTCAAGGCTATGGTTTTTCCAGTGGTCATGTATAGATGTGAGAGTTGTACTATAAAGAAAGCTGAGTGCCTAAGAATTGATGCTTTTGAACTGTGGTGTTGGAGAAGACGCTTGAGAGTCCCTTGGACTGCAAGGAGATCCAACCAGTCCATCCTAAAGGAGATCAGTCTTAGGTGTTCATTGGAAGGACTGATGTTGAAGCTGAAACTCCAATACTTTGGCCACCTGATGCAAAGAGCTGACTCATTTGAAAAGACCCTGAGGCTGGGAAAGACTGAGGGCAGGAGAAGAGGACGACAGAAAATTAGATGATTGGATGTCATCACCAACTCAAAGGACATGGGTTTGGGTGGACTTTGGGAGTTGGTGATGGACAGGGAGGACTGGCATTCTGCAGTTTATGGGGTCGCAAAGCATCGGATACAATTGAGCGACTGAACTGAACTGAAGGAGAGTAATGCTAAACAATGCTAGGCTATCCAGATGCCTCTTTGGTAAAATCTATCTTGGCTAAGAGATGCGTGAGCACACATGGGAGAATCCTGAGATAAATTAAATATGAAATGTGAACCAGGCAAATCAAAATGACTGGCCAAAGGAAACCTAGGAGCAATGCCCCATAAAAGTCATTCAAACTGCCACAAGGGTGAAACTCAGTGTCTCTCTCCCCCAAGTCCATTCATGTGTCTATCCACATGTACTGTACTCTTGTCCTCTAATAAATGCCTTACTTGTTTCAGTACTTTCTGTCTTTGTGGAAATTCTTTTTTGCAAAGCCAAAGGCCAGGGTCCTTGTCACTGACTACTAGTCTAGTGGCTAGAATCTGGTGCTTTCAACCCAGCCCAATATCTTGCTGGGAACCCAAGTCCCACCCCAAGCTCTTTTAAACCAAGCCACCCAAGATCATATTCAGTATTCTTGCCTGGAAAATCCCATGGACAGAGAAGCCTGGTGGGATAGAGTCCCTGGGGTCAAAAAGAGTCATGAGTCAGATACGACCTAGCAACTAAACAACAATATTAACAAATTACACATTAACAAAAGCTCTATTTCAGGTGACAGAAAGATCAAATTGGATTTAGTAACCAGTGATGTCTTCACATAATGAAGAAGATGGACTTGGTTAACATTCCAGCATCAATGATGATATGGAAGCTAAAATGTTAGGGCATGGTCAGATCTGCAGGGCTGAAATATGGTTTGTAGGGAGGAATACTGAGGGATGGAGTAGAAGGAATAGAGAAGCATCAGCAGCCTAGAATCTACCCCTCTCTAGTTTATGAGATCCATGGCCAACTGCTTAACATCTTTGATTGTCTGTTTTCAGATTATAAAATGGAAATGAATAATATCTACTCTGCCTTCCTCATAGCTGTGCTATAAAAGTCAAATAAGTTTAAGTATGTGGATGTAATATAGATGCATTAAAGTCTCATATGAATATAAGTTAGTTTTCATTTTTTTTTTTTTACTATCAGAGTCTGACCTACATTTTTAAGATGAGTAAACTCTTAGATTCTCAAGGAAGAGTTTTAATGGAGTTCATCTCAGCTTTTCTGAAACCTAACACTAGTGACTTCTCTAACCTATCTGTCTTCTCAGATTCACAGTTTAAGTTTTCCCCTGGCATTTTTTAAGTTTTTGGTATCCAAGTAAGACCCATTTCAAGGGTTTCTGCCACCTGCTACCTCACTATGATACTGTCTCCAGAATTAAGAAAAAACTACTGTGCACCTGTGTTCAGTTGAGACTGGCTTGCCCATTATTGGACAACAAAATCTGCATAGCTCACATCTAATGGGAAAATTAATATAGATGAATGGGGACTGTAGTGCATATTCTCAACACTAAACTGGTGTCTGGATTTATTTTGAGAGTAAAAGGAACCAAAGGGTTTCAAAACACATGTTGGGAGGGTGACAAATAAAACATATATAATTTCTTGGGAATATTAATCTTACAATGGGATTAATAATAAATTGATTGGAAAGGGGATTACTGGTACCAATAATGTGCCAGTGTATTTCATTATCAAGTGTATATATATTCATCATCTCATGAATATTCAAAATACTCAATAGATATTAACTTATGGCAGAACTTAATCTAAAAAGGAATTAAGAGAGTTTACAAAAATACATACAAAATGATAAATTTAGATTGTAAAAACTGTAAGAGAAAAATAGATGAAATGTAAAATGAAGGTAGGAAAGATATAATAAACTGAATGATAATGTTAATGTATAAAATCACACTTCAGAGTTACTTATCTTTGTTAAAAGGATGCCAAAAATTCATGTGTGTGTTTTTAGCATCCTAAAGAAAGAAGAAAAGCCGATCTGTTTAAGAAATTAGAATTATAATTTTTAAAATAACACTTTCTCATTTATTCAAATATTTGTTGATTATCTACTATATATAAGGTGAAAGCACAGTTCTATGAGCTACCAGCACAGTGGTGAACAAGATACCCAAAATATCTGCCTCTTAAATTTGCATGTGGGAGACAGATATTACACAAATATATACTATAAGATCAGGTAGTAAAAAATTGATGGAGGGAAATTAAGGTACAGAATAGAGAGTGACTAAAACAGCAGGTATAGTTATTTTAGATTAAGTAGCCAAGAAGAACATCTTTGAGGAGGTAATATTTGAGCAGACACGACTGAAGTTGATTTCATTCTGAATATGGCAGGAAGCCACTGAAGATTTTAAGCAAGGAATGATATGATCTAATTTATATCCTTATAAAAGGATTTCTCTAGCTTTTGCATGAAGAACAGACTGTGGGCTGACAAGAGACAAAGTAGAGAGATAAGTTAGGAGGTTATTCCAACAGATAACATAATGGCCTAGATAAGAGTGACAGCAGTGAAAGTGATGAATAGTTGGATTTGGAACGCATTGTGAAGGGAGTTTGCAAGATGGACCAGACAAGGAGTGTGAAGAAAACAGCAACATCTAGCAAGACCCCTAATTTTTATCTTGAGCAAATGAATGGTGGACCTCTTTACCGAAAGGAAAATGTCTGGGTAGAGCAGGTTTAGGAAGCAAAATCAAGACATTAGTTTTAATATGCCTATCAGATATCTGAAATGAAGATGCCTGAAAAGCACACATCTGAAGAAGGAGTCAGGACTGATGACACAAGTGTTATGATAGAATTTAAATATCAATTTAAATTTTAGATAGGACTACATAAGATTTCTAGGAAGAAGAGAATGTAAATAAAGAGGCCATACCTAAGTGCTTGAGTCCTACAGGCATTTCAACACTCAGAGCTTGGTGAGTTATTTTCTCTTTGCACACCATCCCCTCTAGGGTGATCAATCATTTCAGTTTGCTCAAGATTGAAGGCTTTCCCAGGTTGCAGGATTCTGAGTGCCAAAGCCAGAAAGTCTCAGGCAAATTAGATGAGTTGGTCACCCTAAACCATCAATCCATCCACTTTCACTCTTTCTTCCCTGCCCTATGCCCCGAGGAAGATGACCGCAACAGACTGCCATCACCCCAGCTACCTTCCCTCTGTCTTTCTAGGGTTTAGCAAATGAGAAGCATCAGCAGATTTGAAGGTGGGATGAAAGGCATGGATATTTCTGTCCACCTCCACCTCCCTGGAAAAAAAAAAAAAAAATTGGTTGATTTCACTCCCATGGAGCATGCCTTTTTCAGGAACCCAAGGCCTTTTTCCAAGCTCCATTTCCATATCCTATCCCCCTGCACATCCAGGCCTGAGGGTGGTAATAGCTTCCTGCTGATGCTAACCCCCAGGTGCTTCATAGTCTTTTACACAGCAAAGTCCTGCTGCCACTAACCAGTACTCACCTGTCTAAATAGCCCTTAAGTTAAACTCTCCCAGGTCAAATATGATAAAGCTAACAATAGCTTGGGAGGAGCAGGAGGGTCCAAGAAAGGGCAGTGAGGTGGAAAGGAGCAAGGAAGTTCAGGAACTGAGAAGCCAGGGGAGTTGTAAATCATTAAAGTCAATGATACTCAGTTTGGTAACACCTTCTCCTAAGAGGGGTTTGATAAATTTGTGGGGGTGTTTTTTGCTCTCATAATAATTGTGAGGGTGCTACTGGTATTTAGTAGGCAGGAACTAGGGAGCTTGATGTCCTCCTATATTCTGGATGGTCCCAATTATCAAAGAATTGCCTCATGTCCTGGTAGGTTTTGAAATACTTGGTTGAACATTCTTAAAAGTGGAGGGAAAGGTTTGATCTGATCTTAGACTCTATTTCAACATAACTTATTTTTGCAGAGTTTTATTACATATTTTACATTTTCAATAAATGCAAACACCATGTAAATCAAAGGGAGATTGTATGAATTTATTTGGAAATTTACAAAAGTAATTCATCATTTCAGAAAAATTACGTTATGACAGCATTGTATTTAATTCTCCATTATAACAATCACTTCAGTCTGTAATTCTACATTTATTGCAAGCAGATTACTAATTATGTCTTCTAGTATAGTTGTATTAGAGCAGTCATATATTAAAATACATATGTTATTTTTTCTCATATTACCATTAGGCAATTATATTGATTTTTAAATATTGTGTATATTGGCAGATGATATAATCTGTGAAAGTTATTTCAAAATAGAAAAAAGGAGCATAACAATTTACATTGTAAAACATATAAATATTTGTTATGAGGGAGGTAGTGGGTCTGATACAGTTAAGAATAACTGATAAATATAAACACTGAAATCAATGAGAATGATGACAGTTAACTGGTAGAGAGAATCTGGTGCTAAAAATGAGAGGGAATGACTAGGACTATGGCTCTGAAACTTTGCTACACCTTCAGATCCCCTGGGGAGCTTCTGTGAGTCCTAATACTCAGGGCTGGCCAGGTCAGAATTTCTGGGTGAGACCTAAGCATCAGTATTTTTAAAAGTTCTCCAGTATGAGAAAAGGGAACCCTCTTACACTGTTGGTGGGAATGCAAACTAGTACAGCCACTATGGAAAACAGTGTGGAGGTTCCTTAAAAAGCTGCAAATAGACCTGCCATATGACCCGGCAATCCCACTGCTGGGCATATACACCGAGGAAACCAGAACTGAAAGAGCCACGTGCACCCCAATGTTCATCACTGCATTGTTTACAATAGCTAAGACATGGAAACAACCTAGATGCCCATCAACTGATGAATGGATAAGAAAGCTGTGGTACATATACACAATGGAATATTACTCAGCATTAAAAAAAATTCATTTGAAGCAATTCTACTCAGATGGACGAAACTGGAGCCCATTATCCAGAGTGAAGTAAGCCAGAAGCAAAAACAACAATACAGTATATTAACACATATATATGGAATTTAGAAAGACAGTAATGAGAACCCAACATGGGAGACAACAAAAGGAACGCAGATGTATAGAATAGACTTGTGGACTTTGTGGATGAGGGTAAGGGTGGGATGAGATGGGAGAAGGGCATTGAAGCATGTTAATTGTCATGTGTCTAATCAATCGCCAGCCCAGGATTGATGCTCGGGACTGGTGCAGCGAGATTTCCCGGGGGGGAGGGAGGAGGGAGGGGGGACCCAGAGGGGAAGCATATGTAAACCCATGGTGATATCATGACAATGTATGGCAAAAACAATAAAAAAAAAAAAAAGTTCTCCAGTATGTCAAATCTGAAAATCTCTGAATGTAGAGATCAGGAGAACACTACAACAATGAGGTTTTGAGGGAGATCAAATCTGATGGAATTTCATTTAAAGAATCAGTGGTTTGCCAGGAGTGGAGAAAGGGGGGGGAAATGGTTAAAATTGACAATGGGGAGCAAGAACCCCATTCCACATCCAAGTCTAAAGAAAATAACAGTCCCCACTGGAAAGATTTTCAGGAATCCGGAACCCTCACGAGTGACAGATTTAATTATGAGGAATAACTGTAAATTACAGGAAAGTAGCAAAGGGAACATTTAAGAATGAGGTTGGGAATAAGAGGATGTTTGCTAAATTTCAGAGGCACAGTGGAACGGCATAGAGTAGCTGAGAAAGGGGACAACTTTGAGCTATACTAGGAGATTACAGAGAATACACTGATAAAAAAAAGTTCCAGGAATAACCTGTGAGAGACAGATGGAATACATGCTGGACTCTGTCTTGATGTCTTTAGAGGAAGACGGACAACCATTCTGCTGGTGTTTGCTGAGTGCTCCGCCCAGGGCCTCTGGGATCCCTGCTACTTCCACTGTGCTACCCCCAGCTTCTCCATGTTTTGCTTGTAATGGTTGGAACCTGCAACTCTCTTCAGAAGATTGCCCTTGAGCCAATGGAGCCACCTAGAAATACCTGCAAGCTTATGTTCCCACAGAGACAGCCTTAGCCAATCCATGGCTTGTGCAGAAATATGAAGATCTCCTTCACCTCATTAGGAAAACTCTAGAGCTTAATTTATATGCCAGAGTTTTCCTGTGGGATCAAGCTGAAATGAGCCTTCTTACTTCGCTCAAAATTGTCCCTTCGCTTGGCTCCCTCTCTTTTCTGGTCTTCTTCTCCTACTTCCTCACCAGTTTCTCCTTGAAAACACCTTAATAAATCACTTGCTCTTGAGTTCTTGTCTTGGGATGAGCTTCTGGAAAACGTGACTCAAGACAGCCTCCTCCTTATGGTAGATCAGTAGCAGCATGTGTTAGCAGGAACAGGAGATGCACTGGAAGTTTCCTAAGGTACCTACTGATCAGAGTAGGTTTTTCCACGTATCCTTGTAAAGAAGACAAAATTCTCAATAACGTCTTCCAAGAATTTCAACACTGATTTTCAGAAGGAAAATACATTATCTATCACTCAGTATAATTGAATACTGTCATCTAGAAACAAGCAACAGTGTAGGTTGTCAAAACAACATGGCAGAATGTGCACTCTAGTGTTCTATAGTCTGGTTTTATCTTGGGATAGATTTAGAGTATCTAAAAAAGAAGACAGACCCATTTCATTCAGGTAATCTCCCCTAAAATATTGCTTAAATAGTAAAAGCTTTCAATAAATACTGAGTATCAGTAAGTTCAAAGTTAAAAATCTAGATCTAAGTCTCTGGTTGAGTGAAGAGAACATATTTTAAGTGTCAGTCAGGATGGTGCTATAGGCTGTAATTGTCAGAGATGATAAGAAGATGGGCAAAAATGGTTACGCATTGGTAGTAACAACAAATGCACCTACCTGACTGTGTCTTATCCCCTCCAATATTCAATATTTCAGGGGCAGAGTTCAAAATGTACTTAAATCCAAGTCCAAGACCTAACACAATAGGAACAGAGATCTTCATAATCCACTGCTTTATATTAGGGAATATTGATTATATAGGCTTTGATTCCTCTCTCTAAAAGTACCCTTTAAGTTCCAAAGGGAAGGAAAAAAGAAGAAAATGTGCCCAAATAATGATTAATAAGTGGGTGAATCAGAGAGATAATGGGTACAAATGATTACCAAAACACTCTCATTTTAAGGAACATCTTGAAAAATCACAAGATGGCTACAATATGGAATTTTCCATTAAATTCTTCCAAGCATAATACCAATATAATTCTTTTAATTACCAGCATGGTAATATGAAAATCTGATTGTAACAATAACTGAAGTCATCAGATTATTTTCCTCTCTGTTTTAATGGGGAGACATTTCCAACATTCAAAGTAGCAAAACTACGTAAGTTTATAATTGTACCATGTATGATTGCCAAAGCATAAGCTCTCTCGAGACCTTTATTCAAAAGGCAGCTCACTGAAATGAGACTCTACCCCAAAGCAGAGCAGTGAAGGGTAAATGGCTCTCTGTGGAGCTAGAAAGGAAAAATCCTCACTCCGGAGTGGGAGGGCAGATGTCACCTTTGACCATTTACCCAAGAAGCTGCACAGCGGGAAGCCTGTGGAGACCCTGAGAACAATAAAGTTGCTATAGGAGAAATTCAGTATTTGACACTCAACTGCAGAGCCACAGCTGGATGAAGGAGCAATAATCCTCAGATGAGGAGGGCCACAAATTCACCACCACTTTCCAACAGACAGAACCCCTCCTTCTGTACTCCTCGCCAATCACCTCAACACACACACACACACACACACACACACACTTGGGCTAACCAGGCCCAGCACACAGAATATAAAAGTGGAGGAAGAAGAGGAAACACACTACATTCCCTTCAGCTGAAAATAATTTTTACTTATCTTAGAAGTCATGTGTGAGCTGAATGCTGGGATTTTGAAGAATTTTCAACAACCACTGAAATAAATATAGCATTTGCTACCCAAAATAACCACAAATGATTATACCACTTGCTGTCAATTTTATATTATCTTCCCTACCCACTGGTATATGCCAGCCAGGATGTGTTATTAGTGACCATAGGGAAAAAATCCCCTATTTTTACACTATTGAGTTGGGATCTTGCATTTCTGTATGGATCTGACCTCCATCAGTAACCTGAACTTCAATAGATTGACCTGTAAGCCATTAAAGAAAAAAGTTGTGTAGTAGAAAAATACTGATCTAGTTATCAGTGTAACTAGCTTATACCAACTGTATGATTTCAAGCAAGTTTCTTTCTTTTTTTTTTTTCTTTTTTTTTTCTTTTTTTTTTTTATTAGTTTTGCCAAACAATGACATGATATCACCATGGGTTTAAATATACTCCCCCTCCAGAACCCCCCTCCCTCCTCCCTCCCAATTCCCTCCCCCTGGGATATCTCGGTGCACCAGCCCTGAGCATCAATCCTGGGCTGGCGATTGATTAGACATATGATAATTAACATGTTTCAATGCCATTCTCCCATATCATCCCACCCTTTCCCTCATCCACAGAGTCCACGAGTCTATTCTATACATCTGTGTTCCTTTTGCTGTCTCGCATGCTGGGTTCTCGTTACCATCTTTCTAAATTCCATATATATGCGTTAATATACTGTATTGTTGTTTTTGCTTCTGGCTTACTTCACTCTGGATAATGGGCTCCAGTTTCGTCCATCTGAGTAGAACTGATTCAAATGAATTTTTTTTTTTAATGCTGAGTAATATGAGTCTTAATTTTCTAAAATTTAAAATGGGGTTCATAATACTTTTCTAAAAATAAGCACTCAAGCTCAAGAAATGTTTGTTTTCATCAATGTATGACTGAGTCCCTTCGCTGTTCACCAGAAATTACCACACTGTCAATCAGTTGTACCCCAATACAAAATAAAAAGCTTAAAGTTTGGAGGGAAGAAGAAATGTTTGTTTTCATCTCACTCATATCTTCAACCTGCAGGTCAATTTTGAAAGCTGTTTTGTTTTCTTTTTCAAACAATGGACATGCAATTCATTAATCCCTGTGAATTTATATTTTTAAATTGAATTCTTTTCTTTTTAAATCATGCTAAAGAAATGAACAGATCATTGCCCTCTAGAATTTTTTTCTTTCATTTTGCACCTTTAAATGATACTTAACATTTAGACAGCTATTGTACTAAAAATCTAGGGTATGTGTGATTTAGAGCCCCAATTCACCTTAGCTTGTTAAATTTGTGCCTTAACAGCTTTTACAAAGCAGGAATACCAACATGACTGAGTTGTATGCCTTTCCTGTGTGCATATTTGTCTTCCCTCATTGTTATTTGAGTTAGTCTTTTTAATTTTTTTAAGACAAGAATATGTTTGCATTTGGCCTAGTTCAGTTATAATAAATTCTTACTCTATCCCATGACAGTTTTTCTTAGGCTGTCATATAAGTGTCCTGTATCCTGTCAAATTTGCAATTTAAATATTTGGATTTTTTGTCTTACTTTCTTATGGCTTATCTTCTTCTAGTTTTTGGTGATAATTGTACCCTGACCCTCAAAGGCTCTAATTTGCATGCCCCTAGTAATGGATTTATAGGAGGCTGCTATAATCATCCACAACAGTGCCAGAGTCTTTAAAATAGTTCCCTTGGCAGATCCTATCTATAAACATTTTACAAGAAGGGTAAGTCAACATGTTTAAGCAGGCTTCTTCAGAAAGAACCTGAGTAAATGATGGAGAAGAATAGAAACACTGATGCCCAAAGCATTTTTCATTCCCACAAAAACTATAGTGTGGTTTCAATGTTCAGTGACTGCCTTTGTTTAGAGAAGAGATACAGGAAAAGAAAACAAATTTTCAGGTAATCTTCTGGAATCTAAAGTCTTCCTCCAACTTTACATAAACACAGACAACTCTCGATCACATCTCTTGAAATTCTCTTTCAATATACCTTGACCTTGGGTAAGTTTCATTAGTAAGTTACCTCTGGGCCTCAGTTTCCTCATTTGTAAATGAAGATGATCACAGAAATCTCTTTTCTAAGATTCTTCTGAGGATTAAATGAGATTATACACTAAAAATGCTTAAAATAACCCCAGCCCTCAGCAGGCACTCAGCAAGTGTTGGTTATAATTTTACTCCCTCTATCACCAATTCAGTAGCTTCTTCCTCACCTCCATACCCTATCTAGTGGGGCAAGGAAGATGAAGTACCAAAGCCAGGGAGGGAAGACCAGTCCTGTTCTTGGGTTCACTCATATCTAGTTGAGCATCTCATCAATGAAAACTTCAGATCTTTTGTTTCAGTTCATATCCCTCTGTCCCCTACCACTCCATAGTTTCCCCATATATCTCCTGAACCTTACTGTAGTGAACAAGATTACAAACGAAACATGCTAGTTTTACCTTCTCATTCATTATCACTGTTACAGGGAACAAGCCACAAATTAGGAAGAATCAGAGCTAAGAGAAAGCAAGCTAAGGGTTTGTAAGATTAATAGCAATTGAAAAAGCAACTTCCAACATAGGCCTTCCTCAAGTCTCCAGTGTTCTGTACTCTGTGACTCTCTTTTTGTAATAGCCATGGAAATATCTGAGAGATTTATTAGGAAGCCAAATAGATGCTCTGGTCATTAAAAGAGCAGCATACAATTCCCAGCTGTAACCACCATTAGTTGAAGATGATTTCCCTACATCTAACCTGTTCAATGTGTCCACTGCTGTGCTAAGTTGCATCTGTTTCTTTGTGACTCCAAGAACTGTAGCCCGCCAGGCTCCTCCATCCATGGAATTTTCTAGGCAAGAATATTGCAGGAATTGCCATTTCCTACTCCAGGGGATCTTCTCAATCCAGGGATTAAATCTGTGTCTTCTGCATCTCCTGCATTGGGAGGCAGATGCTTTACCAACTGAGCAACCTAGGAAGCCCCTGTTCAATAGAAACATATTTAATAGCTATTAAATGTACTGAAGTATGAAATAATAAGATGCAATAATCTGCCTTCACGTAGCTTATTATCTGAGCTTTCCTGGTGGCTCAAATGGTAAAGAATCCACCTGTCATGCAGGAGACCTGAGTTCAATCCTTGGGTCAGAAAGATCCCCTGAAGAAGGGAATGGCAACCCACTCCAGTATTGTTGACTGGAGAATCCCATGGATAGAGGAGTCTGGTGGGCTATGGTCCACAGGGTTGCAAAGAGTCAGCCACGAGTGAGCAACAAACATTTTCACTTTCAGCTTATTATCTAATAGGGGCAATAAGCTATGTGCACAAATAGACATTATATAAGACAGAAAATATTAAGTGCTGCGGCCAACACATAACTAAAAATCTCACAGGCAAAAACTGAAAAGTGTAGTCCATGAAATTCAATTTTTGCCTCAGAATGCCTACTAAAATAGCTACTTCATATTCAAGTAAAATTTGACTAAGCACATGGTCTGAGCAAGGCCTTGTTCTGGTTTCTATGTTAGATTCAAAGGTCAGCAGGAACCTGTAACCTTATTGATGATGTAAGATGTGCAGACATATGATCATATAAAATGCTGAAGGGTAAAAGGAGCATGGGAACACAGAGCAGAAAGTATTTTAGGGAGAGGATTGTGGGTGACATGGATGAAGAAAACACCTCCCTAGTCCAAGGCCACTCCTGGGGCTCAAGTGATCTCCTTCCACTGAAGCAGAGCAAGACCCTATGGGTCTTCTGCCCATGTCATCTACCTGCCTTTCATTTGTAGAAAAGTTTAGTTAAAGAGTTAGTTCAATCAGAGAAGTGAGAACATGCGGAAACAAAGGTAAAAGGTCAAGGGAGACCAAACAATAATAATGTACTCATTAAGCATAGGCAAGGGCCTTTATTTATAGTTCCTCCTCAGGGGCTATATAGATAATATTCTGAGCCACATCTTATGAGTTCTCTTATAGATACTGAAACTCTCACCAGGCAGAGAAATTAACTACACAGGGACCAGACTATAGCCATGATATAAAGCTGCCACAGTTCTGAGAACTGGCCTCAAAGAAATGGAAACAAACTGATCCTGGAACTGAAGATTAACTGTGCCCAAAACAACCAAGATGATGCTGGTCAGACCACTGATGACCAGTTTGAAGAGGACTGTCAGAGGGTGCTGTTTCTGCATGTGGCCCCCTCCCTGTAAAAGCCCTCTCCCGCTGCTTGGGGGATGCGGGGTGGAGAGGGAGTCAGCCTTTGGACAGATGTCCACCCTACACCCCACCCAGTTGCCCACATCTGAAATAAAGCAAACCTTCCTTTCTACCAACCGGCCTGTTTATTGGCTTTTGAGCAGTAAGCAACCAGACGCCCCACCTTTTGGAAACACCATTGCTTTCCAGCTGTCTTCTTACTTTTTCGCTTTCCCCGGACAGCCTCTCCTAACTGACATTGTGGCCAGAATGGTTTTAAAATGTAAAATCAGATCATAGTTCTTCCTCTTCTTTGGCTCTTTGAAATCCTCTCACCCCACATCACCCTAGAGTCAGACACGGTGCCAGGACCTATAGACTCCCAGGGGGTGCTCAGCCCCACCTACTTCTGCATACTCAGTTCACCCCACTTGTCGACTCCATTCTATCTGTACTGGCTCCTTCCTGGGCCTTGGCCATGTCAAGTGTGTTTCCTTCTCAGCATCTGTTGCTTAGTTTCCTAGATCCCTCTTCTCCACACTCTGATGTTGGTCATGTCCAGATTCCAGCCTCTTGAAAACGCCTCCTCTGCCCCAGCCTCATAGTATGTTGCTGCCACAGTTATTCCTCCTACACCTGAGTGATAGCTTGGAACTCCACCTGCTTTTCTGGTGCTATCAGAACTGTGATCTCCCTTTACTGTCCCTGAAATAGCTCTCAGAGTAGATTTCTTAAGTGTCTTCTTGGGGGCAAAGTAGCCCCATGTATCCTTATTGACGCACTGCATTAGATAATGTCTTGGTCAAAGTGTGGTGACAAAGTGGTGTGTGTGAAACACAGGCTCCACTTCCAATGCTTTTTCCACCCTTAACAACTGTGATTTCAGTCAAGTTGCTTAACTTCTTCTGAGTCTTCATTTGGAAGGATCTCTATTGTTACTCTTAGGTTTGACCATCTTTATTTCTCCATTTCCTCATCCCCCATGTACTTTTTGAGAGCCTATTTTATGCATGGCACTGTGCTGGCCCCAAGGACTGAACCATGAATAAGACAGACATTTTTGCCTTTAAGAATTAAATCTGAGCACCAGGAAATAGACATTAAGTAGTTTATCTCACATACTGATCTCTCCCCCAGACCCTTGATCGGAGTATGTCCCAGTTAGGGAAGAAGACAAATTTGGGGTTTTTCCAAATCCTATTAGAGACCAGAGAAAAAGAACATCTTTCCCAGAAGTTTTAAATGGTTCAAGGTACAGTGAATATTGTCATTTCAAAACATCCATAGTTAATTGTCTTGCTTACTTGTTTTCCTAAAAAGTAGATGGCTTTGTTGTTTGAAAAGGCACAATAATGGGTCCTACTTCTTATGTCCTCATTATGGACTAATAAGCTCTGACCACAGTCTATAAGCAGTAGAGCTCAACAAAGCAAAATAAATTCTATCTGCACGAACTGTCATCTCTCATCTCCACTAAGGAGAGTATAAACTGTACAGATTAAGTTAGATTTAGAAGAAGTTTTTATTACTTAATAAGGATCTAAGCTAAATCTATGAGAATTATGTTTTTCCCTGGAGGGTATGTATATAATATGTTTTAGCAATTTCTACCAAGAGATTTAAGAAAGAAGGAAGAAACATACCTTCTTCACTTCATAGGAATAGAAAGTTTGCTAAGGATAGCTATCTTGAAATTAAAAACCCTGTCTAGGTGGTCTTACAGAATGCCTTCATTGTTTTATCTTAGAACTCAGATTTTAAGAAATATCACATTGTGGTTAATTTCAGGCCTTTGCTAAACCTTAAAATAGAGAGGCATGAATTATAAAGCGTGATCAACACTTCTGAGTAGGGAGCTGAACAAACAAATCAGAATTCACCCCAGGTAGTCTGAAGAGAAGATATTACTCTTTAAGATGTGAAAGAGGACATACCTAGAGACTGGGGAAAGTAGTTAGAAGCTAAGATTGCCTATAAGGAGAACCCATGAGAGATTCTTCCCCTTGAACTTTTGGATCAGTGGTATTTCGCATAGTTTCAAGATGTTTTCTCCTGTGCTATAATTTCCTCTGGTAACCTAACACTTCAGTCAAGTGTGCTACACATGGGTAGCCTTTTGTTAGAAGGATTGTGGGTGATAGGTCGGTAAAGAGAACTGTGGCCTTTCTCACATCACCTCCTGCTGAGGCTGGAAGCAAATACTGAAAAAAGACAGTGGACCCAAAGTCCCACAGGGGGAGGCAGAGCAAATAATATTTACAGCATTGCTGAGAGGAGAAAGAGGAGCTCTTGATGTGGAAAAGTAGCTGCCAAGTGAGTGAATTCAAAATGGCCAGGAGCCAAACACTCCCTTCCCCCAAACATATCAGAGGAAGGAGATTCTCAAAGGGAGGACAATGGCATTTAGGATACAAACAGATACGCATAATTACAGTTGTGGTGGGTGTTCCCAGAGAAAGCGGCAGAGACTAAGAAAACAAAGAATGGAGACACTGAATTCCCAAGGGTTTTGAAGACTGAGTGGGATTTATCAAAGCAAAGGGGAGCCCACCAACTGCATCCGTGGAAAGAGCAGAGGGGTGTCCAAAGAATTGAAGGAAGGCCAGTGTGGCTGGACCACTCACCCTAAGATGCGATCAGGCTGGTGAAGGACTTGAGGGCATTTTTCTTTTTAATATTGAATTTCATCCTAAAGCAAGAAGGTTGAACATTCCTCTAGGACCCTAAATCTAAGTGCCAGAATCAGAGGAAGTAATAAATTAGTGCCATAACTTATAAGAGCAGGAAATCACTGTCCAAAACAGTTTATTGGAGCAGGTATACTCCAAGGATGATCATCAAGGACTAATAGGACAGATCAAGAGAATGAAACAGGGTTTCTAGACAAGAAGAAAAGACTACTCAAAGTCCAGAAGTTGAGAATGACTCTTTACAATTGCAGGAAGTAGCTAAACCTATCTGTAAGGGCTAACTCAATTTTTTTTTCTCCCATAGAAATGATTATTTCCACTTGCAAAATATTTCAATTTCAATTTTTTTTCTTGCAAGTAACATGTGAAATTAAATATTTTAAGACAAGATAAGCTTTAATTTTGACAACTACATGGCAGGATAATTCTTATTGTTATCGTTCAACTGCTAAAACTCCTTCATGCTAAAATTTTACTAATTTAATCTAAAATAATTTTTTCAAGGAATTAGATATTTTCCTTCTTAACTACATCTACATCATATGTGTATACATACAACACACAAACCCTAATTTCTGATTACCTGCCTAGGTTAGTGGACCTCCTACAGTGTTTACAAGCAATTGAAGGGATATTTGTCAAGTCAAAATTTTGTTCTAGATCACTTTTATTCAGAAAAATAATTCTCTTAGTTGGAATGCTTTGAGCTACAAATGACATAAAAAGTAATTCTAAGTCATTTAATCAATAATATATATACAATTGTACACAGCAAGGCAGGTGGTTTCAGAATTGAAAGTTTATAGGTACAGTGATCCCAGTAAGGGTCTGGGTGCTCCCCATCTTTCTGCCCAACCAGTCCATCCTAAAGGAAATCAGTCCTGAGTATTCATTGGAAGGACTGATGCTGAAGCGGAAACTCCAATATTTTGGCCACCTGATGCAAAAAACTGACTCATGGGAAGACCCTGATGCTGGGAAAGATTGAAGGCGGGAGGAGAAGGGGACGACAGAGGATGAGATGGTTGGATGGCATCACTGATGCAATGGACATGGGTTTTAGTAAACTCTGGGGGTTGGTGATGGACAGTGAAGCCTGTAGTGCTTCAGTCCATGGGGCTGAAAAGAGCTGGACATGACTGAGCGACTGAACTGAAGTGAACTGAACACACAGTATGTCAGAGATGTTACTCTCCTGGTTGCAAGGTGGTGATAGCAGCTCTGAGGGTCAAACACAGTCATACCAGTACCTATCCTAGGAGAGGAAGGCTTCTTTTATACAGCCTCTCTTCATCGGAAAGGAAAAGTCTCCCCAGGACTCTTGGTGGCAGTCTTCCCCTCAGGCCTCACTGGCTACATCTAGGTCACAGGTATATGAATAAAGCAATCACTAGGAAGATGAATAGAATGAAAATGGTTTGCAAGACAAACTGTGATTTATGCCCCAAGGCATTATGAGTTGTACCTTCCTAAGCAGAGAGGAAGGTGAATGCTGAAATAAACCTGGAGATCTCCTAGAAGAGAATAAAGAGGGGAAGGCAAGAAAAAGTAAGAGGAAGGGCAGAGAATGAACATTTCTGAAATCAGAGGGCCTGTTTTAAGAGAGAAAGCATAGTCTAGGAAAACCACAGGAGGATGCTCAGGCTTGAAGGGCAAGAGGAGAGAGTGGGTACCAAAAGCAGGAGGAAGTTCTATTGATAGCCCCGCACCCCTTGAAGACTTTCAAAGCTAGCCGGAGGCAATTCCACTATTAAGGAGCCAGAAAATCACCTTGACTTGCTCTTTTGTTGAAGTTTCCCATTGGCCAACCTTACCTGGAAGTCAGCAGGCAAATAGTTCACACAGCAGAGTCTCCTGTGGCAGAGTGAAGGGAATGGGGCAGAGATGGTTTGCGTGTGCAAATCTAGCACAATCAATACACTCATTGATTGAAACCATTTTCACTGTCATTTCATTACAAATAAAAAAAACACACATTTTTCAAGCAAAAAAAGTTTGCTACTTTTAATTCAGTAAAATAAAGAGTTGTTCTCTTTCCCTTTCTCTTCCTCTCAAAGCATATACAGCATTGACTGTTTCCTTCAGTTAGTAGCTTTTTTTTTCAGTCTGATCAGTTAGTAACATGTTAGTAACTATTGACAGTGGTTAAGCGCACAGATACAGGCTCAGAAAGGGGAACCTAGTACCTTCACCGTACATGTTAGATAGAAAACCTCCATGGAGTTGAGTTGTGGGAAATGCGTCAGGTTTCCCACAGTTTGGTGAAGGGACAGTTTGATTAAGCTATTCCAGAGAAGTTATATTTTGAAATGGTTTTCAAAGCCCTTTGAAAAAATTAAATAATTCTAACCTACACAGACCAATATTCTCATTTTGCCTCCCTGGATTTTGTTCCAATTTCTTTACAAGATCCTCTAGCATTCTTTAGATTATTTCAGATTTTTTCTAGCCTCTGATTCCTGCAGCATGAGGAGACGGGGAGAAAAGGCAGAAACGTATGTATAAATCACAGAAAAAAAACAAGTAAAATTTAAAGGTATTAATCTTCAGATTTTTAGTTTCTAATCAACTCTTTGTGACCCCATGGACTCATACAGTCCACGGAATTCTCCAGGCCAGATTATCGGAGTAGGTAGCCTTATCCCTTACTTCTCCAGGGGATCTTCCCAATCCAGGGATTGAACCCAGGGCTCCCTCATTGCAGGTGAATTCTTTATCAGCTGAGCCACAAGGGAAGCCCAGGGATACCGGAGTGGGTAGCCTATCCTTTCTCCAGCGGATCTTCCAGTCTCAGGAATTGAACCCAGGTTTCCTGCATTGCAGGCAGATTTTTTTTTACAAACTGAGCTATCAGGGAAACCCCAGTTTCTAAGCCTCACCCATCCAACTCTTCCTTCTGTCCTTTGCTGCTCTGATAATAGAACAGCAGACTATCTTAGGTCCACTATCGCTCTTGGCTTGCAAGAGCCTCATTTTGTCTTGTTCCTGGCTGAACTACTAGAGTACATTCCAAATGCAGATATCAAGGTGCGTATACCACACTTACTCAATTAACTCTCTATTTTAAAACATGATGGCTTCAAGTGAAAGATCCAGAAACTGAATAAAATAGTTATACAGGCCCTGTTATATGGTACTAATTGATTTTTAGTACCTATTCTAAGTCAAAGAAATTTAAATGGGTTAATTTAGAATCGCTGTTAGTAGCACTTAATCTTTTCATGCCTGAAATGCATACTTTATCTATGGCTAAAATTAAGAAATCCCTTTGAAATATTTGATATCAAGTGAAATAGAAAAGCTGGACTTTGTTTTAAGTAGCTAATTCCCTAATAGCTGAGTCTTGTTCCTAATAGAAAGGCAAGATAATTAGCTAACAAATATATGATCCACAAAAAAAAAAAAACTTTTATCTGTTCTATTCACTAATGTACTTTCAGTGCTGAAAACTGGCCCAGTGTAAGTATTCAATTAATATATGCTGAATAATGAATGACTAGCTAAAGCAACAAAGGTCCATCTAGTCAAGGCTATGGTTTTTCCAGTAATCATGCATAGATGTGAGAGTTGGACTATAAAGAAAGCTGAGCACAGAAGAACTGATGCTTTTGAACTGTGGTGTTGGAGAAGACTCTTGAAAGTCCCTTGGACTGCAAGGAGATCCAACCAGTCCATCCTAAAGGAGATCAGTCCTGGGTGTTCATTAGCAGGACTGATGCTGAAGCTGAAACTCCAATACTTTGGCCACCTGATGCAAAGAGCTGACTCATTGGAAAAGACTCTGATGTTGGGAAAGATTGAGGGCAGGCGGAGCAGGGGACAACAGAGGATGAGATGGTTGGATGGCATCACTGATTCAACAGACATGAGTTTGGGTAAACTCAGGGAGTTGGTGATGGACAGGGAGGCCTGGCATCCTACAGTTCATGGGGTCACAAAGAGTTGGACACAACTGAGCAACTGAACTGAACTGAGCTAAAGCACCAAATTAAGACTATCAAACAACTGAAGTATCAAAAATGTAGTTAATATATTCTAGGTATTAAATACAAAATAACATCAATAACAACAACATTTGTTAATTATTACCATTTGTGAATATTTATTTTTGTCAGCCCAAGTTGAGTGCTTTATTCATAATACCTCATTGAATGCAGCTTCCCTGGTAGTTCAGCTGGTAATGAATCTGCCTGCAATGCCAGAGACCTGGGGTTGATCCCTGGGTTGGGAAGATCCTCTGGAGAAGGGAACAGCTCCCCACTCCGGTATTCTGGCCTGGAGAATTCCATGGACTATCCATGGGATTGCAAAGAGTCGGACACGACTGAGTGTTTTCACTTTCACTTCACTTTTCACTTTCGCCTCATTGAATCCTCAAAGTAGGTAGAAAGAATTCAATCCTTTAGACGAAAAAGCTGACTCAGAGAGGCTTTTAGGGAACCTAGAATTCACGTTTTGAATTGACTCTAAAGTCCAGTCTCTTAAGCACAAAGCTATATCTACAGCTTTTACCACCAAAGTGTAACACCTCAAACCTGGAAACCACAATTTGGTTTTTGAACCAAAAAACCTTGCATGACTTAGGTTCAGGCCATTCTAGATTTAAATGTCTGTGAGACCACTTTCCTCCAAATGACTGAGAACAAATGATTTAATTTCCATAGGGCTCAGTTTTTTTATCTGCAAAATGTGTTCAATTATCCTACCACATGAACACTTTATTAGAACTAGAGGGAATATTCTCCCAAAGCTTTCCGAGTGTATGATCAGTGCTTGCTTTTGTGATTTTCTGATTCTAACACACAAAGCACAATGAACTAGATGAGTTAAATTATACTGTGAAACAAATGTGTAGGGAGGTAATCTAAGTAATTTCAACACAAGAAACACTCGTCATACCTGTTTTGTTCCTTTTTTTGGGGTGGAGATGGAAAAGATATTTCACTTCCAGGATCTTAGGATCTTAGGATGAACCCTCAATTTCACTTTGGCAATACAGAAAGCCATTTCTATTAAATCTTCAGGCCCACTGTCAGGGAATACTAGCCAGTTGATGACTAATCAAGGAGGAGTCTGACAAGAGGTCAGACTGACATTAAAATAAAACCATTCTTGTTTCATGTATTTATGGCTTTATTTTCAGAGCCCAAGGAGAACACAGAAAAGTAGAAAACATTGCCTATAATTACTTTTTACTAACTCCTAATTACTAGCTGTTTTTGTTTATTAAACTTTGTGTTTCCTTCATAAGATCAGACAAGTATTGCTTAATATTTCAAAATTACAGGTGAGCACAAGGCATCCTCTGGGGCCTATCCTCCCTGCTCTAGTTTTACTGAAGGGTATTTTTAATTACTTACCCTTACATTTTTTTCTGAGAATTATTACATATCAGAGTAGACCTTAAAATGAATATAATATCTAAGCAAATGTTTGTATGAGTTCCTTATTTCCTTGAGGGCTTTCACCTTGGGAGGGCAAACCATAATAAGAATATGTATTTTAAAAAAAGGAAGGGAAAATAAAATTAGCATTTATTTTGTTGATTTTAGGAATTATTAGCTTCTTACAGATATCTGATAGACAGTAGACTAAGGGAAAAAAAAAAGAAGTGAGGTCTTAATAGGATGGCTAAAAACTGAAGTACTAATGAGGGGAGGAGAAGGTTTAAGGTGGTAAGAACTGTCAGGTGACAATGTATGTGTTTGGATATGAACCAAACTGGTGTAAAGCAGGAATTCAGTAAGACAAAGGAGGATGTTCTGGATTTAACTGAGAAAGCAGTGTCGTTCTGAGAACAATTTCAGAGAAGTCGGACTAACACAGTGTTTCTCAGCTGAGGCTGCCTCTCCAGTCATGGAAATCAGAATCTATAAGCATGGGCTCTGGGCAACCATATTTTAAGTTCTTGGTGATTCCCACAACTAGCCAAGTCTGAGAGCCCCTGGGCTAAGCAGGGAGATTGAGCATGTGATTCCTCCCATCACTTTGAATTACACAAAACTTTCAGCAGGCAATATCATTCGTTTTCAAAAAGAAGTAATAGACCCAGCACATTTTCCTGTATGAATTCGCTGCCTGAGTTTCCTGACAACTGGTGACAGCGCCGTATGTTATCAATGAATTGCTGCTCAAGTCTGAGTGACAGACTTAGAAACAAGGGCCTGTTGTATCTCTGCACTCCCCTATAACTAGTGAACATCTAGATCGCTGCAGCAGCTGTGGGTAGAGCCTGTCCTCTTTCCAGCCTCCCAAGGAAACACTTGCCACCCCAAGCAGCTGTCCCAAGACATGAATTAATTAACCTCTGCCAAGATCATAACAGCTGCTGGTATCAGCTGCCACCAGTGCGCAGTGAAGGGAGGAGCAGGGGAGTGCATCTATAGCCTCACTTGGGAGGCCCCAAGATCACTCCCAGTGTTAATATTGGTGGGTGGCACACAAAAGGGTTCATGTTGTGAAACAACTGCAGATACGTATCTGCATATGAAGTCACTAATTAAGGAAGACACACTTTGACAAGAAGCTATTCACAATGTTCCATTTACTTGGAAACAAATATCCAGTATTTTTTTAATTGCATTGAAATATTATATTTCAGATCCACAGGACCAGCTTATTGTTTTCTTAACTGCTGTTCCTTCTTTTAAAAAAACAATGTAGACATTAATGAATTTTCTTCTCTGTACTCGTCAGGTTTTATAAACACCTACAGGCTCTTTTTAAGCTACTTTACATGAATGAATTTTTCCATCATTTCAAACAGTAGCAGTTTACATATTTTTTAAATGCTTTTTCAGTGAACTGAAGTACATTTAATGGTGTTAACAAATTCTGGGGTTTCAGACACATATTCCAATTTCTCTGGCACCTGGAGGAGAATGTTGCTAAGCTGTGGGAGGGAGTAAGCTTCACAGTCCAGAAGGTACCATGCCGTATGCTTATTTTAGCACTTAATTTTTAGCTGTTGCCCTCATGATCACATCCTTACTTTCTAACTCTCAGGTTTTTATATTTTTAATATCTTATCACCTGAGTTTATTACATTTTTAACTTAATATCTTTTTAGTTCAAGGCATGATAGGTTAACCAAAGACCTATAGTAAAAAGCATAAACAAAGAATAGTTTTGAAGTAATCCCACAATAATTTCATTTGAACCATAGTTCATGGTTCAAGGCCTATAGATTTAAAATGACACTGATTGAATCTTTTCCTAAAGCCTTATTTGCAAATATAGTATTTTAACTCTACCAGCAATGTCTTTTTTTTTAGATCATTTTTCCCACCTCAGGGTAAAACATTTCTATACACTTTTTATGAGAGTGTCCAGGAGAGAATACATGCATACAAATATACCTTTGGAGAAGAGAAAGATTTAAGAGGAAGCTAGAGAATTAGAGAAAGTTCAGAGAAACATTATGTAGGTAGACAAAAGGTAGAAATTGAAACTCACACGGAACAAGGGAGGAATAAGGAATATATCAGTCAGAACAAATGTCAAAACAAATCGCAGAACTCAACTCAAAATGGTATAAACAAAATAAATATTAATACTTGTGAGTAGCCACTTTCAATTGAATTCATGATTTTGAAAAATGTCATTAGGAATATGTTTCTTTTTCATCTCCATTTTCCTTTGTAGACCTTCATTCCTGGTCAAGAATACTTACGTGTTGATAGAGCACAAGAAGATCCATGCTTACAGAGTACCAGCTTAGCAATCACAGAAGAAAGAGAGCACCTCTTTCAAATGTACCAGTGTAGGAGCTGTATTTCACTGAATCAAATAAGTTCAAATGCTCTCCTCTGAGCTGAAACATGGCCAGGGGATATACCAATAAACCCAGGTAATTGAAGACTACTAGATCTGAGAAGAGTAAACGTGTTCCTATCTGAATCCAAAGGACTGAAAGTAGAAAGTCTGAGAGAAAGAAGTCTTTCTACTGAAATTAGAAAGTAGAAAGACTCAGACACACATATATGAAAATATGCTCACTAGTGTGCATACAGGAACACACACGCCTATTCCTATATCACTCAGAAACTCAGATGGTAGATTCAAAATAACTCGAGGAAGGTTTGACAAAGAATATTAACTAAATAAAGATATGTGTATGATACAGAAAAGAAAAAGAAAAAAACACAGGAAGTAGGAACAAGGGGAGACAACAGTAACAGGATCTGGGAGAAGAGAAGCTTTCAGAGAAGACTTCTTTGAGAGAAGCAGTAACCTTTGGTCAAGAACAGAGCCGACAGAAGACAACTTGTCAGGGAAAAAGTCGGGGGAACATGTACCCCCAGTTCTAGTCTCCTCTCTCCATCTGATCTCTGCCAGAGATCCCTACTGGCCAAACTGAACAGGAAGCCAGATGGTGCCCGAGGAGCTCCGAGGGCATGGTAAAAGATACTATTCTGGAAGACTGAGAAGATATCCAGCATATACAGCCCCTACATAAAGATAGTTCATAATAGTTTTCAGTTGTAAATATGACAGAATAAATATCATTACAATAAATGGTATGGAAATAAAGGTATCTGTATAACTTAAAGAAAATCTCCTCAAATCCATGTTACCTGTAGTTCCAACATTTGTCTCTACTTTTCTTCACAGCTAAATGTCTTGAGAAGAGTTCACATAGCCTGCTTCTACTCCCTCATAATCCATTCACCACACACTTGCAATTTGGCCTTCATCTCCAATGCTCTGCAACAGTGATTTTCCAGAGATGGTCCCCAGACCAGCAGCATCAGTAACAGCTGGGAACTGGTTGGAAATGCAGAGTCAGCTGGCCCTATCCAATACCTGCTGAATCAAAAACTAAGAAATTAGGGCTTAGTAATCTGTGTTTCAGCAAGTCTTCTAGGTGATTCGGAACCATAGCAAAGTTTGAGAATCACTGCACTACAGAAATAGAAATGTCTAAGGTTACCAATGAAACTCACAATTCTAGATTCTGTGAACACTCTTCTGTCCTCATCTTTCTTGACCTTGACATTTTTGTATTCCATTCGACATTTGTGACATTTTCTGCTAAGGGAATCAGCCTCTCTGTCTTCCCATACTCCTGTCTCAGGTCATAAAGCAAGAATAGTCAATCCTCTTGATAATATTAGGAAGGAAACTGCAGCCCGTGTCTCTACTCGCCATATCCCAAACCTCCCCAATGCTGGTGAGCACCTGACTGATAACAAGCAAAATTGATGAAGCAAAAAAAAAAAAAAACTGTTCTCGTGTTCTATCCTTTATTTGTTTTCAGGTTGGCTGCTTGTAAGTCTTATTGCATGTCCCTCCTTTTTCCTGCTTCTTCTATGCACAAAATTGAGTAGGGCAGTGTGAGGAGGTGAAAACCTGCAGTCTTCAAGCTATTTTGCCTGCTACTGGGAAGAATAGATTCATTCAAGTAAGAAATAAGAAGGGGCCCATCTTGGCTCCAAATCTAAGCCAAACTTTCTAAGCTAGTTTCATCAACAAATAATGCAAATATCTTTATCTGGCGCTTACATATACTTTTCAATTAAGAATCCATGAAACCAGGTGAGAAGTGTGGCTAAGTATCATCCTAAATCCCCAACACAAGATGTATTGGGTGAAAAACTGAGAATTGATATAGGACCAATAATTTTGGATCAAAATATGACATGCACCGATTGAACACCAATGTGGCCAAAATGAACATCTTTAACACGCGGTGGCTTCTCAGTTCTTTGAAGTCAGCAGAAGCCATATGTGGCTGGAGTCTACCTGAGTGTGGCTAGTGTTAACAGGCTTAGGCTATGTGGCTAGACTTTAGCATAAGTGAGCAAGCAACAAATTTGAGGTTCAAACAACACTTTAACTGGTGGACTTGAGCTGAGAACCACACTTAGGCTTAAGCAGGAAAGAGATTCATCTTAGCAGTCATAATGGGCATTTCAGAGACTTCAAACAGAACAAGCAGAATTCTGGTTATGAGTACAAATACAGTGTTCTTTCCTAAGATCAGAAAATACTCTGGAATTTAACCTGGAGATGCACCGTTGCTTCCCCTAGGACTGAGTCTCCCACAGAGTGAGTAAGAACCAGAATAGCCTCCTATGAAATGGGCAGACGTTCATGCATGTACTCAACCTGGAATATGAAGTACAGGGCTGGGGTAAATTTCTCATTCTGTAGAGCTGAGATTTTGAGAGTCTTGAACATTGGTAGAAGAAACCTAAATCTGTTTGCTCCCACCTTTATCCTGCTTCTTAGCTCTGCTAAATGAATCATAATGGGGGAAAAAACTCTACTCCTGATAAAGAGGAACTTAAGTGGTGGACATGGGGCCACTGGAATTGTAAACATTGTTTCAAAACAAAGGAATTAAAACTGAACAATAGAAAAGTTTTGGGGGCTTCCCAGGTGGCACTAGTGGTAAAGAACCCACCTGCCAATGCAGGAGACATAAGCGAGGTAGGTTTGATCCCTGGGTTGGGAAGATCCCGTGGAGAAGGAAATGGCAACCCACACTGTATCTTTGCCTGGAAAATCTCACGAACAGAGGAGCTTGGCAGGAGTCGCAAAGAATCAGACACAACTAAAGTGACTTAGCACTAGCAATAGAAAAGTTTATTGTGAAGAAGCATGTAGCACCTGTTACAGGTTTTCATTGGACTTTTTTCTTAAAGCTATGACAGCTTTGGACTTGCAGAAGCAGAAACTGATACCCAACTGACTCACCATGGAAAGGTTAAGCCAAAAATATTTATACCATTTCCACCACTTTTCTTTCTTCTCCAGACACCACTAAGTGTATGATTCTTGGCTGACATCAGCAGTGAGAGTCTGGATGGTATTTTATTCTAAACTCTGGTTATATTTTGCTAGGATTGCTGTCATGGACCTGCAGATTTATTCTTTCTCAATCATATGAGTGAGGAAGTAGTATCACAATGACTCAGTGAGTCCTATTGGTTCTCAGGTTGCTTTAAAGGAAGCAGTAAAAACCACCGCAAGTTACAGGTGAAGGAACCCTCACTGACTTAAAATCCCAACTCAGATGAAAAAATTCAGCAAAGTAAAACATGAGAAGTATAGTGAAAGTGAAAGCCACTCAGTCGTGTCCAACTCTTTGCAACCCTATGGACTATACAGTCCATGGAATTCTCCAGGCCAGAATACTAGAGTGGGTAGCTGTTCCCTTCTCCAGGAGTTCTTCCCAACCCAGGGATCAAACCCAGGTCTCCCGCATTGCAGGCGGATTCTTTACCAGCTGAGCCAAATAAAGCATAATGGAGAGTTAAATTTTGGATTTCAATTCTTTGGGAATTTAATTTAGAAGCAAATTTATTGTGGGCTTTAATTTCTCCTCAGCAATTTAATAATTAAAGGGTGTTCTGATTGTGTAAATTTGGGCCATGTTTCTACTGCTGGCATTGTGTTATCTGGAACATTTTTATATTGTAATCTGAATATATAACTCCTGGTGAATTATATAAATGAATACAATTTGAGATGGAGAAGAGAATATAGAATATATTTATAATTCAACATAGTAGATAAATTATTGAATGTAATCTTTACCCATTTCAGATGATTCTGGGGCAAAATCTGAATTGCCCACCATGGTTCAAAGGAGTGGTGAATGGTGACAGGAGCAACTTCACAAAGGTGGGAGCAAGAATGGCCTTAAACACTGCTGTTCTCTCCTGCACCCTAAATTTCATAAAGGTTTGATTGTCAAGCCAAAGTGTCAAGAAATGGAAAGGTGTGGAATGTAAGAAAATCGTTCTCTGATACTGATTATATTCCAGCTTTAACCCCTAACATGGGAACTCCCACACTCTCCAATCTCCTCATTCACTGCTCCCAACTAAATGAGTGACAAATATGGGTGATAGTCTACCTTCTGTTGGGGAGCGTTAACATCAAGGTCTTTTTGTAAATTCCCTTTTTTATAAAATGCCATCTTCCCTTAGCTACTGTGATGCCATTCTCTTCAAATATTTCTCCCATCTCTCTTTCTACTCCTTCTTATTGTCTTCCACCAGCTCCCTCCTTCCACACATCCCTTCAGTGTGTTCTCCAGGGCACCATCTTTGGTGCTTTCAGAGTGATCTTTCTAAAATACTAGTAGAGACATGTCACTCTGGCACTTAAAATTTTTTCAGTGGATTCCTTTAACTTTCAGAGTTAAAAAACTACTGAGTTTGGTCTGTGAAACTCGTCATAATCTAGTTCCTGGTCAGTTCAGTTCAGTCACTCAGTCTTGTCCAACTCTTTGAGACCCTATGGACTGCAGCCCACCAGGATTTCCTGTCCATCACCAACTCCATAAATAAATGAGTGGAGACATGATCAAATTTACAGATTTGAAATAATACACTGATAGCAATGTATATGAATATAATGAGCACCCAGTAAATATTGGTGAATGAAAGCGTGAAGGTGTGAGAATATGAACCCTGACTGAAGGATGTGTTGAGGCAAGTGAAGAAGAAAGACAGACTCAGAGATAATAAGTTGGTCAATCAGCAGGAAGGGTGAGTAATTAAATTGAGGTAGGAGATTGGAGGGGAGATGACAGCCAGATTTTTTTCTTTAGTTGGTAGTATCATTTTTCAAGAGAATCACAAGGAAGAACAATTTTAAGAGTTCACACTTCAACTTTAGAAATATTGCTTTCACATTTCCAACCACAGCCCAATATGAATTCTTTGTTCAATCCCTTTGAAATAGCTTACTTGAACATGTGGGGACACTAGTGGTAAGGAATCCACATGTCAATGCAGGAGACTAAGAGACGGGGGTTGGATCCCTGGGTCAGAAAGATGTCCTGATATGACATGAGGAGGGCATGACAACTCACTCCAATATTCTTGCCAGGAGAATCCCATGGACAGAGGAGCCTGGTGGGCTATGGTCCATGGCAGGGAGGGGTGGGTCGCAATGAGTTGGCCATAACTGAAGTGACTTAGCATACAAACACGGAATTTTTATACTTTCTGTGTATTTCACATCTGTTCTGCCTTCAATGTACTGTCCTTCTTTTGTTCCTGACACTTGCATTCTTTGAAAATCATTTTAAGCACCCTCTATTGTAGGACACAGGCCATGAGTCCTCTTTCAATTCATAGTTGAATTATAACCATGATTTGGTGGACCCATACATCCATTAATCTATTCAACATAAGTATCTACTTAATAATTATTAACAATTTGTTAAGTAATAAAATGTATTAAATACTTATGTGCCATGCATTGTCTCTGCTCTGTGCCCCTACTTCTAATAGTTAACACATTGCACTGTAGTACTTGATGTATAATATATCCACTCTATTCATTATTAACACTTCGCATGTAAGTACACTGCTTTATTTGGTTCAGTCTTCCAAGAAACTAGCCAATCATTAAGCACAGAAGTTGATGAGAAAATGAATGTGAAGGAATAACTGGAAGAAACTGATTGGTAGGTATAGGTGTTAAGTTCTAGGCAATGGTCCCTTTGAAAATCTGATCGTTGTAAATTCTACTCTGAGATAAACATCACATAAATGCCATATGTCCAAACAAATTTTGCATCAAGTTGAATAAAGTAGGCATTAATGGGACAGAAAAGCTAACAAGGATTGAAAGAGAGAGGAGAAGCAGTTGCGACAGGGCATCTCTCAAGTCAAATTTGCAAGTGCTGACAAGTAACTGGAGTCCTTTTATGTAGCATTAAGAGTGCATTCCTCTGAGCCAGAGTTGGATTCATAAAGGAGTAAAACTCAATGAAATCTTGTTAGTATTATTATCTGTAGGCCTTATGGAATTGTAAATGCATCTTCCATTACCTCAAAATATATCACAACCTCATTACAATTGTGATTCTGTAACTTTCTCTATTAAATATTACTATATCTTAAAAATTCTTACAGGAGTACAGTTTTGAAATCAAGTTATAATCCCCCTCCCATTTTCCAGATATACACAAATTACACAATAATTATTATTTAATTTTATTGCTACACTTAATAAGTTGTCCAAGTTTGTCCAATGAAGATAAAAATCTGTTTATTAATGACTCATAAATTTGTTTGCACTTTAAATTTTCTCTTTTAATAGATATATATACTCAATTTTTAGCATCCATTCATAAAAACATTCTAAATCTCTCTTGTTTGTTCTTACATATAGCTACTAAAGAAAAGATTTAGCACACTGTGTTTGAGGGCAGAATGGCAAACACACAGTATTACAATACAGAAGCAGTGATATTTAGCTTTAATTATAAGCTTAAATTAGATGTATAAGTCAATAAAAATGTACAAATGTGTTAAAAGGCCATAGCATTTTCACTGGCCTACCTCTTGTTCAGAGAGATTTAAAGAATTAAAGATAAATGACAGAAACTTTATAGAATATGATTAGTTGATTATAAGAGATCAAGAAAGGTTTCAGCGTGGGGGAAGAATGGATTGGGAGTTTGGATTAGCAGATGCAAACTATTGTACATAGAATGGATAAATAGCAAGGTAGCCTGTTAGCAAGGAAACTATAATCAATATCCTGTAATAAGCCATAATGGAAAAAAATATGAAAAACAACATATATGCATAACTGAACCACTTTGCTGTACAGCATAAATGAACACAACACCATAAATCAACTATAATAAATTTTTTTTAAAGAAGGATTTCTAGCCCAATTGACTAGGCACATAGAGTAACTATAGATAAATAGGAAAATCAAAATGAGGAAGAAAAAATTTATTAGAAATTAACGAGTTTGGTTTAAAGGTACTGAATCAAATGTTTCAATAGGATATCAAAATGACAATAAATGTTTATACACCACTTTTCTTCCTGGAGTCACATACACAATAAAGAGGTGACCACTTTTACTTGATGGTAAAAGGAATGCCAAGATTTTGCTCCTTTCTAAAACACTGCACCCCAAATAAGCACCCTGGCCGCAGGGAGAGGTATTCTTCCACTGAGACCTCCTAATGACTGTCCACTTCAAAAAGCAAGAGTTCTTTTTATTGCCAAAATGCACCCTCTATCAACCTCCAGACAAGAACCGTCTTGCTTTAAGGAAGAAGTGTATTACTCAGCATAGGCTAGGCTGATGTAGTAACTCCCAAATCTAAATGAATTAATTAAAGTTTATCTTTCCCTCACAAAGTCTTTTGTCATTTGTGTGACTCCATAGGGCAAGTATCCACTCTGCAGTCACTCAGCAATCCAAGCAGCTTTTGATCTTATGATACTACTGTTTTAATATGTGGACTGTATGCTCACCACTGGGGAAATGAAAAGAAGCTGACAGGTTGCACAATGGGCATTGGTGCTTTACTGTATGAATCTGGCCAGTCTGAAACTATTTTTCCCAGAAGTGCCTTCCCCTTTAAGCTTCCCCAATTAGAAGTAGCCGACATTAAGAACAGTCCAAAATTTGGAAGGCAGAAGTGAAATAGTAGTGGTTATACTCTGAAAGTCATCATGACCAGATACAGTGAGAGAGAGATGTAGAGCTATCAGCAGATTCCACCTTGTCTTTGCTCTTCCGACAATGACAAACGCAGTGGTGCAGAAGATTTCAACTTCTTCTATCACCAGCCTCTCTCAGCAACAGTAATTTCCATTGCCCCACCAGTCACAGAGGCAATAACCTTCTGTAGATTTCCTTAGCTGTTTTTCTTCACAGTCCCATGCTAGCAGGTAGACACATCTGCTTCACAAATTCCCTGACAAGCGCCAATTTATCCACCTATGTCAGTGCTCCAGCAGTAATACTTTACTGTTTTTCAATGATCTGAAGATTGCCCTTTTACACTCTTATTTTTCCATCTCCTACAATTTTGTAAATTCTTACCCAACAATAAAACCCTTGATCCACAATATTCATAGTGGTTCTACTTTCCTGATTTATTTACTGCTACATTGACCTGCTACAATGATTGGTACTAAGGCAATTCTAGGAGAACAGAAATTTAAGGATGAAAAAATGAGTTCACTGACTAAAGAGTAATACAGGCATTAATGATCCTGCTGCCAGCAGTAAAGGGAAGTCTGATGTTCTGCAACATACAGGGGCAAAAGTATCACTTAAATTGTTTCCTACACCCAGATATAAGGCAGGGCTTTAGTGATCATGTTTGTTCTTATAAGAAATTTTAATATAAATAAAAGAATAATAGATTGGCTGTTTGTTCTAAGTCTACTAGAAAACATGAATTTGATGGACTCGGGATGTTAAATTCCCACCTCAATGATAGTTAAAGAAACAAAGTTTCTCTGCCTGCTCCAAAAAATTACCAATATTTCTTTAGTTGTAGGTCAAGATTTCTGAGAACAAAGCTTGAAGTTTGGGCAGATTCCAGTAAAGTATAGAACCTTGACTCCCTAGAGCAGCCCTTCTCACCTTGGGCAAGGAGATGGGCTCCTCTGAGGTAATAATCTTGAAAGGATCAACCTGATCAATACCAGCTCCACTAACTCTCCTTGCTTCTAGGCTTACAACCAGACTTAAGTCCTGGCAAGTCCGAAGTGGCCAGGTTCAAAATGAATACCATACTCCCAAAATATTTGCAAGGCTTTTTTCACTGGTACAACAATGGCTCGAAAGAGTGTTGAATTGTGGTAGAAGGAATGTTATATTGATTGTGCTGAATTTGTTAATATGGTAAGTGTCAATTGGGACTCTTAGCTGCTATTGTAATAAGCAGCAGAGCCAAAGTAGTAGTTAAGATGATTTGATCAACAGTGATCCATGGCGTTTGACAATTTATCACAGTGTACCTAGGAGGGAGAACTAAACTCTTGTTTAATTTGTGCAAGCAGAAATTACCTTGAAACAGAAGAAATGTCTAACTTGAATTATTAAAATAGTCATAATTCCTTAACCAATTCCAAGATTTGAACCAGTTTAAGCCAATACTCAGAGCCGTGTGGATGAAAGGAAGGCTGAGTCCCTTGAGGAAGGATCATAATACATTATCAAATAATATATTATAAATATTTTTCTTATCCTTTCATAAGGGACATGTGGCATTTTACTAGGGTGACCATACATTGGAGAGGAAAACATTACCCAATTTTGAGGGAATTATTGGACACTGGCTCTGGATTGAGATAATTTTTGAAAAACAAAACACCACTGTGGACCACTAGCTAGTCCAGGCTTTTAGAAGTTAGGTAATTAATGAAGTGTTGACATGGCCTATCTCATAATAATTCCAGTGTGTCCCCAAAATCAACTCATGGTTTTTTCCCCACTTTTAGAGAGCATTATTGGAAAAGGCAAGATAAGCAGCCTATAGAAACTCCACATCAGTTTCTTGACTAATGGAGTAAAGGCTAGTAGAGTATAGTGAAAAAGACCAACTAGAAACCTCCAGAACCACTTCTACACACCAAAATAATATAGTAAAGGCAGTGTTTCATTCCTGGAGATATTGCAGTTCTAAGTATCAATATTAATTACTTGAAAGATACAGATGTGGTGATTTCTATCACATTTCTATTCAACTTGCCTAATTTTCCTGTGCAAAGGACAGATGGATCTTAAGATATTGACAGTGGATTACTGTAAACTTAAGCAGGTGGCAACTCCTATTACAGCTGCAGTTCCAGATGTGATTTCTTTACTAAAGTAAATCAACATGTTTCCTGGTATATTACCACTAAGAATATGGATGCCTTGATTCTTAGTCAAGGGCAGATAATTTGTTTGCTTGATGGTCAGGGACTTCGGAAAGAATATGACTGGATTTGGTGAAGAGGAGTTCTAGGGAAGTGTATGAGTGGATCTCTGAAAGTAAGAATAGAGCATGAAGATGTCTGCCTCCTATATCAATGCCCACCAAAAGAAACACCAGCAGAAGAGGTTTCAATAATCAGGTGGAAAAGATGACTCACTCTGTAGATGCCAGTCAGCCTCTCTTGACTTTGCTCCAACAGCTGAAACACCAAGTGGCTCTAGTAGCAAAGGGGAAAGTTACTTACAATCTGAGCAACATGGGCTTCCTCTCTATCAACTGCTGAGTACACAGCCTGAGAACAACAGATCAACACTGAGTTCCAACACTGTACAAGATTTCCCAGGGAAACCAGACATCTGAAGGCAGATTGATTACTTTTTGAGTCATTTCCTTCATGAAAGGGACATTAATTTTTTCTCACTTGAGAAGACACTTATTTTGGATACAGATTTGCAATCCTCATTCACAAGTCTTTAACCAGAACCACCAACTGTAAACTTATAGAATGCCTTATCTCCCAGCATTGCATTCCATACTGCATTGCTTCTGTTCCAGAAAGTTATTTTACAGTAAGAGCAGCAATGGGCTTTTGCTCAGTGAATTCACCAATCTCACCACATTTCCCAGAAGCCATGAAATGATCTTTCAAAGACTCTAATATAGTAACAACTAGATGATCACTTTTGGGAGTTGAGGTGATGTCCCTAAGCATTTAATATATGCTCTGATTATCTAGTATATGATTTGGGGTTTTTCTTCTCCACAGTCAAGCTTCATTGATTGGAGAAACAGGAATAGAATATGGAATAGCTCTTTCCCCCTGTTACTCCCAATGATCTGTTAGCAAATTTTGGTCTCCTGTCTCCACTAATTTAGGATCTACTATTATAGAGATCTTTGCTCCAGAGGAAGGGATACTTCTAATGGGGAAACACAACTATAGTTCCCCAAAACTGAAGTTGAAATTGCCACCTGGTCACTTCTCATAGCAATGACTCAGATGTCAGAGAAGGAACTAATTGTGGTGAATAGAATAACCAATGACTACCAAGAGAAATTGTGTGATTGACAGAATTCTAAGATGGCTCCCAAAATTCCCACCCCCTAGCATACATACTAATATAATTCCCTCCCTCTGAATGTGCCCAAGACCTGTAAATATGGTCAGATAGACAGTCCTTGAAGATTAGATTATCTAAGATTCAGTTTCTCCTGCTAGATTTGAAGAATGAAGCTGTCATTTTGCAAGATAAGAGGGTCACATACTAAGGAATTAAAAGAGGCTCCTAAGACCTGAAAGTGACTCTCTCCTCCCTCCAATGCACAGAGAGTAACTGGGATCTCAGTCCTAAAACCACAAGAACTGAATTCTGCCAATTTAGTAAATAGCCCCAAGTATCAGATGAGATCAAAGTCACAACTGACAACTTGGTTTCAACCTGAGGAGACCCTGAGCAGAAGACCCAGTTAAACTATACCTATTCTCCTGACCCAAAGAAATTCTGAGATAATAAATGTGTATTATATTAAATCACTGAATTTATTATAACTTGGTTTGCAACAACAGAAATCGAATACATTTGTATTGCTTCCTTACAATAGGGGAAGAGGCAGTCTGTGATATAGGTGATCTTCCACCTATGTCATAGGTGACACAGGTTAACCTCTTGGGCTAAGTCACTTCAATTGTGTATGACTCTTTGTGATCCTATAGACTGTAGACTGCCAGTCTCCTCTGTCCATGGGATTCCCCGAGCAAGGATACTGGAGTGGGCTGCCATTTCCTAGTTCAGAAGACCTCCCTGGCCCAGGGATCAAACGTCTCTTGCATCTGCTGCATTGGCAGGCAGGTTCTTCATAACTGAGCTACCTGGGAAGCCCAGGCCACCTCTTGAGACTCATTTATTTTTCCAATGAAAACTTATCGAAACAGTGAAAAAATTTAAAATAATCTGAACTGCTAATGGCATAGACCTTTCAGGAATATGGATTTTGGATATCCCACCAGTTAGAAAAATATAAAATCTATGATCAGCTAGGCTGCTTGCTAAGGGCAAAGGGAATATGGAATGTGTATTATAAGAAGGAAATTATAAATGCCAGCTGCAACCATGTACAAACTTAAGACTATAGTAGTTATGAGTATTTCCTCCTCTGATATGAATTTATTTGTTCATGTATATCCATAACCACCATTGTTCTAAAGTGTTAGTTGCTCAGTCCTGTTTGACTCTTTGAGACCCTATGGACTGTAGCCTGCCAGGCTCCTCTATCCATGGAATTCTCCAGGCTAAAATATTGGAGTGGGTAGCCATTCCCTTCTCCAGAGGATCTTCCCAACCCAGGGATTTTACCCAGTCTCCTGCATTGCAGGCAGATTCTTTACTGTCTGAGTCACCAGGGAAGTCCCATGTATATCCATGAAATGAAGTGAAAGTTGCTCAGTCGTGTCTGATTCTTTGCAATCCCATGGATGGTACAGTCCATGGAATTCTCCAGACTAGAATACTGGAGCAGGCAGTCATTCCCTTCTCCAGGTGATTGAACCCATGTCCCCAGCATTGCAGGTGGATTCTTTACCAGCTGAGCCACCAAGGAAGCCCATATATATCCATACGTTTGGGTAAATAGATATGTTAATCAATATTTTTATTTATTATTTTCCTATTTCCCTACTGTAACACATGTTAGTAGCAGTTAACATATCAAAGAGGAAGTATGACTCAGCTAGAAAAAGAATAAATGTCACCCAAAGACAGAGTCTTGGTGTCCTGTTTAGGGAGAGGATACAATGTTAGCATGTTTTCAGTTGCCTGTAGGAAACATATTATGTTAGAAAACTTACACAAGTGAGCAGTAGTGATGTTTACTGTTTCCTTTATGTTTTTGCTTTTCACTTTTTAGTCAATATACTTTACTTCCCCAAACTTTAATCTTTTTATTTGTATCAGGGTATAGCTGATAAACAATGTTGTGGTAGTTTCAGGTGAATAACAAAGGGACTCAGCCACATATATACACGTGTCCATTCTCCCCCAAACCCTCCCTCCTATCTTTTTTGTTTTTAAATGTTAATTATTTTAAAGAAAGGATAATAGCCATGTGCCAGTTATTTTTAAAACTGCCAGGAATATAAAAGTTATATCTTATAAAAATCAAGATGTTCCCTTTTTCACTCTCCCAATAATCCTACTTAAAAGGAGTCCTTTATTTTATAACAAGGTACAGGACAAAAGGTTTGGACTGAAGTTACATTATACTCCTTTACAGAGTACATTTACTTTCTACACTTATCACTGGTCAAAGGAGAAAGCAAACTGCAAGGGTGAGTGAGAGGCCATAAAATGCTTCTTAAAATAAAAGGTCTAACATCCTTGTTAACAACAACAAAAGAACAAAAGTGAAAATCAGGACTAGATGGTAAGAAAACAGAGCAAAGAGCATCCTAAGAAGTTAAACTGTAGATAGAGGAGAAGATAGGACGGCAATCTGAGAGCAATAAATTTCTTAGAAGATTTTTCTGAAACGGAGGAAACGGAACACATTTATAGAACCCAAGAATGATGTCAAATTGACAAAGGAGAAAAAAAAAACATGATTGGTCAGTAAATATGAAAGGCTGGAATCAAGAGCATAAGGATAGAATGTACTTTAAAAATGAGAGGTCCCCATATCCCCTGGAGAGACAGATGACCAAGAACAGAGATGCCAAGAAGTTCTGATAGAGAAAGTAGTTTCTTTTTCTTTCTTCTCCCAACATACACCCACACCCACTGAAAGCTTTTTTCCAATGACCATAGCTAATAAATATTCAATATAAAATCAAATATTAAAAAGAAACATGCCTTACTTATATAGAGGTATGTCCTGGTTGAATCTAAATTAAGATTGTTGCTGAAATGTAAGTCTATGTGCCCATTGCATAGTGAGGCCAAATGATACCAAAACATCAGAATCTGGAACAGAGAAAGGTTTACTGAGGGCCATGCAAGGAGATGGGTGGCTCATGCTTAAAAATCTGAAACTCCCCAAAAGCTTTCAGCAAAGTCCTTTTCCAGGAAAGGTGAGGGTGGGGCATGGTGAATTATAAGCTTCTAGGTGTCAGACATCCTTTATTCTTGAGGTCAGGTCATAGTCAGGTAATGATGTTCCTATAAACCTCCACCAAAGGAAAGTCATCCTGTGTTCTGACAAGAAAGGGCCAGGTCCCCAGGCACAGCTTTACCCCTCTGAGGTCCAGTCCTGGCTAAAAGGGGGCAAACCTCAGCTGAGCTTGCTCGGGGTCAGGACCCCAGGCCCTGTCTAGCTGTCATCAATGAAGAAGCCAGGTACCAAGACCTAACAGACCCTCAGACTCCTCGGCCACCCAAACATAGTAGACCAGGTCCCACAGACTGTGACCAGGTGGACTGCCACTGCTACTAAGCCACAGAGGCAGGGATCAGGGAAGGGTTCACTCCTGCCTCATGTCCTGCGCCTCACCTGTGGGCAGCCTTGGCCAGGGCTCTGGAGCCCTGAAGCCATGAAGGACACAGCCCCCAGCCTGTTCCCTGGGACCCTGGCACACCCACTGGCCCAAGGCCAAGTGAACTGGAAGAGGGGGGGTGGGGGGGCCAGGGTGGGATCTGCCTCCTACCTCACTTTCTGCTTCATAGCACTTCTGCTCAGAGACCTTTGGCTGAACGTGCCCAATAATGGGTTGCTCCCTTGGGGAAGGGGCCCACTGTGGTGCTTACCAGTGGCTGAGCAGGATCGCTAATGGTTGCTCCTTGACAGTTGCCTGCTTGTGGGTGGGGTCCACGCAACCATTATTGGTCTTGACAAAACATTGCCTGGTAGTGAGGTATGGGGAAAACATGGGTGGGAAAGGCTGAATGCTAAGGGCTGTGCACAGCTGCACCCTATTGCCAGATTAAAAGGATGATGCCCACAGAGATGCTCTCAACCCTGCCACCACCATTATTCTCTGACTCCTAAACATGAAGAAAGATGGAGGCAAAGAATTCTTGAGTAACTGCATGGAACAGAAAGTGACCCTTCCAGAATTTCGGCGACTGAGAAGAGAGAATATATAACATATTACCTCAATACATCAGTTGGAAATTATCTAAATTCATCAATAATTTGGTTATTTTTATAATGGGCAAACTGATTTTCAAAAAAGAAAAGGAAAAAAGCGTAATTAAGAAAAACATTAAAACATAATCTAATCTTTAATGGTCATGCTACAATCTCATAGCTTAATGGTCCATTGGCAAGTTTCAACAAAAATGATGAAATCTGACTTACACCTGAAGATATGTTACCAAAAAATTAAAGCATAGCTGTTTCAAGAAATATAGTGTAAGACAGTGCATCAACTTTGCTTTTGGTCCATAATAGAAATCACAGTGTTACATGCCATTTCTTGGTAATATTAGTAGCAGCAGTAGTAATAGTAACAGCTGATATTACTAAGAGCTTACTCTTTGTTAGACACTTTACTAAGTGCTACATTTATCTCATTTAACCCTCATAACCTTAGAAAAGAAAAACTATTACTACCTACATTTCACAGATGCAAGAAATTGGAGCTGAGACACTTAACTGATTCACTCATGATCACACAGTAAGAAAGAGAGCTCAGTACGTAAGTCCTCAGCCCTCTGATACGCATGTCCGTGTTTACCACTGCTAATCTGTGCAACCCTCTCACATTCACAAGCTTCTAAAAATGCTCATCTAACTATAAACACTATGCATCCCCCAGCAAAAACTCCTTTCCTATAAATTCTATTAGTTTTTCATGACTGCAAATCTTGTATGAACCTCTACATAAAATAATTATTTTGGTTATTTTCTTGGCCTTATTGTCATCCAAAAGACCATCTCTGCAAAGTCTAGGTTTAATTTAAATTCAACCTAAGCTGGAAAGGTTTGTCACTCTCCTGAGTACTACCATTTCTGGTGTGAAATAGCTGACCTAGTTCTAAAATAAGGGATAAATTCACATAGCTTAAATGAAATCTCTAAGGTTAGAGTTGAGTTATTGTTCATGTCCCATTTACATAGAACGCTGACCTTTGAAAAAATCCATTTCTTATCATAAATGTTTAAAATGTAAAAATAATTGTGCTTATACTTTGATAACAATGATCCATGCTGCTTTGGCTTTGGTTTTTATATCTTATGGTCAGAATACTTCACTTGTGGTCAGTCTTAGTATATATGACAGTATTTTATGTTATGTACGGTAAAACATCAGGCTTCACAGGTGGCATTAGTGGTAAAAAAAAAAAAAAAAACCCACCTGCCAATGCAGGATACTCAAGGGACATGTGTTTGACCCCTGGGTCAGGAAGATTCCCTTGAGGACAGCACAGCAACCCTCTCAAGGATTCTTGACTGGAGAATCCCATGGACAGAAGAGCCTGGCAGATTGCAGTCCATAGGGCCACAAAGATTCAGACATAACTGAAATGACTCAGCACACACAAGCATACAAGATAAAACATCATATACTTAATTAGCTCTATGCACCTTTAATCTACCACAGCCTTGTCTAACTCAATGAAACTATGAGCCATGCTGTGTAGGGCCAACCAAGACAGATGGGTCATGATGGAGACTTCTGACAAAATGTGGTCCATTGAAGAAGGCAATGGCAAACCACTTCAGTATTCTTGCCTTGAGAACTCCATGAACAGTATGAAAAGGCAAAAAGAAAGGACACTAAAACATGAACTCTCCAGGTCAGTAGGTACCCAATTTGTTACTGGTGATCAGTGGAGAAATAACTCTGGAAAGAATAAACAGATGGAGCCAAAGCAAAGACAACACAGAGTCGTGGATGTGACTGATGACAGAAGCAAAGTCCAATGTTGTAAAGAGCAATATTGCATAGGAACCTGGAATGTTAGGTCCATGAATCAAGGCAAATTGGAAGTGGTCAAATAGGAGATGATAAGAGTGAACATTTTAGGAGTTTGCCGTCTAAAATGGACTGGAATGGGTGAATTTAACTCAGATGATCATTATATCTGCTACTGTGGGCAGGAATCCCTTAGAAGAAATGGAATAGCCATCAGAGTCAACAAAAGAGTCCAAAATGCAGTACTTGGATGCAATCTCAAAAACAACAGAATGACTTCTGTTCGTTTCCAAGGCAAACCATTCAATATCACAGTAATCCAAGTCCATGCCCTGACCAGTGATGCTGAAGAAGCCGAAGTTGAATGGTTCTGTGAAGACCTACAAGAACTTCCAGAACTAACACCCAAAAAAAGATGTCCTTGTCATTATAGGCGACTGGAATGCAAAAGTAGGAGGTCAAGAAACAACTGGAATAATGGACGAATTTGGCCTTGGAGTACAGAATGAAGCAGGGCAAAGGCTAACAGAGTTTTGCCAAGAGAATGCACTGGTCATAGCAAACACCCTCTTCTAACAACACAAGAGAAGACTCTGCACATGAACATCACCCGATGGTCAATACCAAAATCAGATTGATTATATCTTTGCAGCAAAACATGGAGAAGCTCTATATAGTCAGCAAAAACCAGACTGTGAGCTGAATGTGGTTCAGATCATGAATTCCTTATTGCCAGATTCAGACTTAAATTGAAGACAGTAGGGAAAACCACTAGACCATTCTGGTATGACCTAAGTCAAATCCCTTACGATTATACAGTGGAAGTGAAAAATAGATATAAGAGATTAGATCTGACAGACAGAATGCCTGATGAACTATTGACAGAGGTTCATAACATTGTACAGGAGACAGTGATCAAGACTATCCCCATGAAAAAGAAATGCAAAAAAGCAAAATGGCTGTCTGAACGGGCCTTACAAATAGCTGTGAAAAGAAGAGAAGTGAAAAGCAAAGGAGAAAAGGAGAGATATACCCATTTGAATGCAGAGTTTCAAAGAATAGCAAGGAGAGATAAGAAAGCCTTCCTCAGTGATCACTGCCAAGAAATAGAGGAAAACAATAGAATGGGAAAGACTAGAGATCTCTTCAAGAAAATTAGAGATACCAAGGAAACATTTCATGCAAAGATGGGCTTACAAAGAGCAGAAATGGTATGGACCTAACAGAAGCAGAAGATATTAAGAAGAGGTGGCAAGAATACACAGAAGAACTGTACAAAAAAGATCAGTATGACCCAGATAACCATGAAGGTGTGATCACTCACCTAGAACCAGACATCCTGGAGTGAGAAGTCATGTAGCCTTAGGAAGAATCACCATAAACAAAGCTACTGGAGGTGACCAAATTCCAGTTGAGCTATTTCAAATCCTGAAAAATGCTGTGGGGATTTCAAAATGCAGTGAAAGTATTGCATTCAATATGCCAGCAAATTTGAAAAACTCAGCAGTGGCCACAGGAGTGGAAAAGATCAGTTTTCATTCCAATCCCCAAAGAAGGCAATGCCAAAGAATGCTCAGACTACCACACAATTGCATTCATTTCACACGCTACTAAAATAATGCTCAAAATTCTCAGCCAGGCTTAAACAGTATGTGAACTGTGAAATTCCAGATGTTCAAGTTGGTTTTAAAAAAGGCAGAAAAATAAAAGACCAAATTGCCAACATCCACTGGATCATCAAAAAAGCAAGAGAGTTCCAGGAAAACATCTATTTCTACTTTATTGACTATGCCAAAGCCTTTGACTATGTGGATCACAACAAACTGTGGAAAATCCTGAAAGAGATGGGAATACCAGACTACCTGACCTGTCTCTTGAGAAACCTGTATGCAGGTCAGGAAGCAACAGTTAGAACTGAACATGGAACAACAGACTGATTCCAAATAGGAAAAGGAGTACGTCAAGGCTGTATATTGTCACCCTGCTTATTTAACTTATATGCATAGTACATCATGAGAAACACTGGACTGGATGAAGCATAAGCTGGAATCAAGATTGCCGGGAGAAATATCAATAACCTCAGATATTCAGATGACATCACCCTTATGGCAGAAAGCAAAGAAGAACTAGAGACCCTTTAATGAAAGTGAAAGAGAAAAGTGAAAAAGTTATCTTAAAGCTCAACACTCAGAAGATTAAGATTATGACATCCCATCCCATTATTTCATGGCAAATAGATGGGAAAACAGTGGAAACAGTGGCTGACTATTTTTCAGGGCTCGAAAATCACTGCAGATGCTGACTGCAGCCATGAAATTAAAAGATGCTTACTCCTTGGAATAAAAGCTATGACCAACCTAGACAGCATATTAAAAAAACAGAGATATTACTTTGCCAACAATGGTCTGTCTACTCAAGGCTATGTTTTTTCCTGTAGTCGTGTATAGACATGAGAGTTGGACCGTGAAGAAAACTGAGTGCTGAAGAATTGATGCTTTTCAAGTGTGGTGTTGGAGAAGACTCTTAGAATCCCTTGGACTGCAAGGAGATCCAACCAGTCCATCCTAAAGGAAATCAGTCTGAATATTCATTGCAAGGACTGATACTGAAGCTGAAACTCCAGTACTTTGGCCACCTGATGTGAAGAACTGACTCACTGGAAAAGACCCTCATGCTGGGAAAGATTGAAGGAGGGAGGAGAAAGCGATGACAGAGGATGAAATGTTTGTATGGCATCACCAACTCAATGGACATGGGTTTGAGTAAACTCCAGGAATTGGTGATGGACAGGGAAGCCTGGCATGCTGCAGGCCATGGGGTGCAAAGAGTCAGACACGACTGAGTGACTGAACTGAACCTTTAATCTGGAAGGTAAATGGCTAAGTAGAAAACAGCTATCTTTAACTTACACTAAATCCGGTAAATAGGAGTAGAAAATGCGTTAATTACATATCTATAGGACATGAAACTGACAGTTGTTACTGACTATTGCATTGATGGAATACAGACATTGATTTTGGCTCATATAATAAAGTGTCAGCAACACTAATAAAACCTGATGATTAGATTTATCAAAATTATAACCTGTGACACTTAAAAGCTCAGAATCAGAAAATGCCTTTGTTTCATATTGTTTTATATTATTCATACAGAAAAAGTATTTAAAGGAATATTATAGAATTTATATATTGTTTAAAAATACAGTTTAAAACTCCTATGGTAGCTACTAAATGATAAAGTTATAGTTGTATTAATCTTAATTTGGTATAAATTAATAAAAACAATGACATCCAAAATGATTAAGTAAGAATTGTAGGTTAAATAAAAGAAGGAGATATGTTAAGAAAAATATTCAGGGAAGAATGTAAAAACCTATGTTTAGTAAGAACATATTATATCTGATTATATCAACAGAACTCTCAACCTAGCTTAATGAAAACAGGACTTAAAAGTAGACATGCATACGTCATGGGCATTCAAAGAGAGGAATAAAGAACAACTAGACCACAACCGTTTCAGAAATGGAACTAAAAATTTAAAATTAAGGCTTGTCTTATCACCTGTCTCTTTCAGATATCACCCAGGTCTCTGCTCTCCCTGTTACCAGCTTCTTAGGCGTGGGCATGACCAAGTTGGCTGTGTTATCCCACCTCCCATCTCAGGCCATTCTTTTCTTTCTTTCTTTGGAGGCAGAATCTTAAAGAAAAAAAAAAAAAGTTTTATTTTGTACCAGGGGTTGGGAAGATCCCCTGGAGAAAGAAATGGCAACCCACTCCAATATTCTTGCCTGGGAAACCCCAAGGACAGAAGAGCCTGGCAGCTTGTTTGTGAGGTCTCAAAAGAGTTGGACAAGACTGAGCAACTAAACAACGACATAGCCAATTAACAATCTATCACTGACTGAACATGAGTCCCAGGTTCATCAGCTGTGGATTGTTAGCTCTTGGGTCAGGTGTCCATCCCAAAGCACATCAACTGTGGCATGGGTCCACATGGAAGATAATTTTAAAGAAGAGAAAGTTTGATAGAGAAAAAAAACACCAAAGTATCAGCTACCTCCAGCTACAAAAAGGGCAACAGAAACAAGAAAATGCAGGCTTTAGTCTATATAATTAAAGTTCAAATGAGAAAAAAGAGAACATTTTTATGCTGGCATATGGGATCTGCCCAAATGCAAAAAACAAGGAGACTTCCCCAATTTACTTAGTCAATTTTTCTTCTACTTCTTAAATAGGAGAAAATAAAATAATTTCATTTTAGATTATTGTTAGTTGAAGAAAAATGTTTAACAGTGGCTTTTGATTTGGGGATGTTGGTTTTTGAACACAAAAGGTTGTTTAAATAATACAATTAAACTTAGAACAGTTTTAACATGCATATGTTCAAAAGGAGAGGTCTCTGATAAGTACTTTCATGGTATCCTTACAGTAGGATTTCTATTGTGGTCAAACAAAAAGACAACCTTACAGTTTAATAGATTTATTTTAAATTGAGTTTTGTTAGATGTACTCATAAAATATTAGCTATTAATTAAAAATAAAAATTTCTAATACAAATATGCCATTGGGGTATATTTCTAATATTCAACTATCAAAACATATGCATATATAATATTATATAGACTATCTTACAAAATTATATGAAAATGTCATAGATGCTGTTCTTCATTCATGACAGATACACTTCTAATCACTTAGAATGTATTAATTATTTTCTTTTCTGTGGCATTTTTAGTAGTGTACTTTCCTCACTACTGATTTTAATTTGTGGTGGTCCATCTTTCCCTTATCTGCAATTCCATGGTTTTAAGTGCCCATTTTGTGGAAAGGACCATACTTAGTGATGCAATCAAATTTTAGACTGGTTTTAATAAGTGATTAAGCTTTCATTTTATTCTTTTTTCCTGCAGTTCCCTAACAGATGAATAAATACATAGACAAACTAGTAAATCCTTAGATACTTAAAGATTGATAACATTTCCTAATAATTTATCAACCTTAATTTGTTCTCCTTTGCCTCTATCTTAACTTTATTGCAGAATTCCTCCCTTAGCAATCTTTCTCTGTGCATGACAAGTTAACATCAAGGAAAAAAATCTTAACATTTTTATACATAATTAATCACAAGTTATTTTTAATTGATCTTGTTTCCTTAAATGGCTTCCTTGGTCGTTCAGATGGTAAAGATTCTGTCTCCAATGCAGGAGACCAGGTTCAATCCCTGGATTATGAAGATCCTCTAGAAAAGGAAATGGCAACCCACTCCAGTATTCTGGCCTGGAAAATTTCATGGACAGAGGAGCCTGGTGGGCTACAGTCTATGGGGTCTCAAAGAGTCGGACAAAACTGAGTGACTTACACACAGGAGGCTTTAAAAGGAATTAATTATAGAACTTTGGGTTTAAAAAAAATATGAAGCTGAATTTACTGCTTTATAGTTAAGAAATGTTTCTGTGGATGGAAACACAACCAGTTAGTATTATTGCAATAGTGCAGAACAGTTGGTGGTTTCCAATTGCATGCATCATTGATTGCTCTGGGTATAGTATGAATAACTTCACAAATTTATCATCTATCTGGAATTTATGTTCCAACTTTCTTCCAAGTAACTGTTAGTGCAAGCCTCCACTTTGATTTTCTCTTTTGCAATATCAAAAAATATTGTTCATGTATTATTAAACACATTTTGAAAACTTTTTTTCACAATAATTATTCTAAAATGAAGTCCTATTATAGCAGAGTAATAAAACATTACTACCTACAATTTCAGATTATGAAAGGTAAGAGCAGTACTATGAGGATCAGCGAGCTAAAGACAGAATAGGACAGCTATGGACTAATATTCTAGGGTAACTTCACACAGAGACTTATTTGCTCAGTGACAGACTAGTTGCTAATACCAAATCAGGGGGTAATTGTCTTAGTTCAGGTGTAAGCAGGTTGAGGTCATTATGCATTAAGTGATGAATCCCAAACAAAAATCAAAAGATGTCAGAGGTCAATTCTTTGGCGAGGAATTATTCAACTAAGGCTGGTGGCAGTATCAGAGTCAAAAATAAAGGGTGAATGGGATGGATCTTCAGGGTCAAATAGGAAAACTGTAAAATGAAACTATTACATCCAAAAAGTCAAAGGCTTAGAAGGCAAGAAGAGAGCAAGAATTAAGAAAAATAGAATATTCTCTTCATGTGTTTGTTAGCCATTTTTATGTCTTCTTTGGAGAAATGTCTGTTAAGTTCTTTGGCCCACTTTTTGATTGGGTCATTTATTTTCCTAGAATGGAGCTGCAGGAGTTGCTTGTACATTTTTGAGATTAATTGTTTGTCCATACTCTCTTACATTGTTGGTGGGATTGCAAACTAGTACAGCCACTACGGAAAACAGTGTGGAGGTTCCTTAAAAAACTGCAAATAGACCTGCCATATGACCCAGCAATCCCACTGCTGGGCATACACACCGAGGAAACCAGAATTGAAAGAGACACGTGTACCCCAATGTTCATCGCTGCTTTGTTTACAATAGCCAGGACATGGAAGCAACCTACATGCCCATCAACTGACAATGGATAAGAAAGCTGTGGTACATATACACAATGGAATATTACTCAGCAGTTAAAAAAAAATTCATTTGAATCAGTTCTACTCAGGTGGATGGAACTGGAGCCCATTATCCAGTGAAGTAAGCCAGAAGGAAAAACAACAATACAGTATACTAACGCATATATATGGAATTTAGAAAGACGGTAATGAGAACCCAGCATGCGAGACAGCAAAAGGAACGCAGATTTATAGAATAGACTCGTGGACTCTGTGGATGAGGGTAAGGGTGGGATGATATGGGAGAATGTCATTGAAACATGTTAATTATCATATGTCTAATCAATCGCCAGCCCAGGATTGATGCTCGGGGCTGGTGCAATGAGATTTCCTGGGGGGAGAGAGAAGGGAGGGGGGTTCTGGAGGGGGAGCATATGTAAACCCATGGTGATATCATGTCATTGTTTGGCAAAACTAATAAAAAATAAAATAAAATACCTTCAGATGAAAAAAAAAAAAAAAGAAGAAGAATAGAATATTCTCTAGCCAAAGTGTCCAAAAGAATTTTCTGCAGCAATGGAGAATTCCACCATTCACTACCCAAAATGGTAGCCTATCCACATGTGACTTTTGAGCACTTGAAATATGACAAGGACAACAAAGGAACTGAATTTTTAATTTTAAAATGAAAGATAGAAGAAGCCTGATCAGCTACAGACTTAAGGACCTGAAGAATATCATGGTGGTGAGCTCCCTGAGTTTTCTTTTTGCCTCATATATCCCTGACTAGGAACTTAAGAAGTTGACAATCTAGAAACACCAGTGTGCACAGGAAAAAGGAAAGAAAAATATTTAGCAAAAACTCCTGTGTCTAGCCAAATAAAGGGCAAGTTTGCCAAGCTAGAAGACTTTTAAACAATAACTAATATAATCTAGACAAACACCACAGAAAAACTACAACCCTACCTTCATATCCACAGCTCCAGAGGCCAGGTGGGAAGTTTAGACTTCTATCTTCATGAAACTATAGTGAGGTGCCCCAGACCCCTATCTGAGTGGTGTAAGAAAGGCCAAATAGAGATCTGGGACCATTATTCCCTCAAGCAGGTTACCTTCCCACACTGCAGGTGGAGAGCCTACGGGAGCCAGCACTTCCATCTCCATCTGGAAGTTATGAGGTACCTTTCCACATTCCTTCTGGGGTGGTGTCAACAGAGACCTAGTGGAGAGTTAGGACATTAATGATTCCTCAGTGATATCAAGGCCCCCACACAGTACAGTGGAGACCATGTGGGGACCAGGAATCCCCTCAACTCCTAGAAGTAATTGGTAACCTTCACTTCAGTATCAGCACAGACAAAATGGGGAATTGGGCTCCTCTCTCCTCTTGGCAGTAATGAAGCAGTGTGCTTTCCTCCCTTCCCATGCCACAGCAATGCTAGAGAAATCCAGTAAAATTAGGTTCAAATAAGATCCAAAGTCTTGTAATATGAAAATATCCAAACCTCTAGCAAGACGAACAAAGAACAAAAAGAGAAAGACATGACAGAAACGATCAGTATCAGGGATGAAATAGGCAGTCACTACGGACTTTGTAGACAAAATGACAATAAGGATATAGATACATAAGTTTGACAACTTAGATGAAATGGGCCAATTCCATTTGTGACAAACACAAACTGCTACAATTTATCCAATGTGACAGAAATAATTTAAGTAGTCCTCTGATATCAAGGAAATTAAATTTGTATTTTTAAAGCTTCCAAAAATGGAATTTCTAGGCCCACACATTTTCTGAGGATATCTTTTTCACAATTCTACAATATCTCTTTCAGGAAATAAAAGAAGTGGAAATATTCCCAACTCATTTTATGAAGCTGATACTAAAGATAAAAACAGTGCAAAAAAGAAAAAAGGAAGAAATTAAAGAAGGAATAAAAGAACAAAGTAAGGAGAAAGAGAAGAAGGAAGGAAGAATAAAACAATTCCTCAAAAATATAGTCATAAAATCTTTAAAATTCTAGCAAATTGAACTCAGAAATATATTTTTTAAAAATTATACACTGTGACCAATGGAGTTTATTTCAGGATTGTAAAAGTTCAATCTTTGAAATCCAGTGTAATCCACCATGCTAGGGAGCTGAAGAACAAAAACCCCATGATCACATAAACTGATGCAGAAAAATCATTTGATAAAATTAAACACTCATTAACTATAAAAACTCTCAGAAAAATAGGAATAGAAAGAAATTTCCACACCTTGATAAAGAAGTACCAAAAACCCCGCAGCTGACATTGTAAGGAAGTGTTAGTCACTCAGCCATGTCCAGCTTTTTATGACCCGCATGGACTATAGCCTGCCAGTCTCCTCTGTCCACGGAATTCTCCAGGCGAGAATATTGGAGTGAGTAGCCATTCTCTTCTCCAAGGGCTCTTCCTGACCCAGTAATCAAACCTGGATCTCCTACTTTGCAGGAAGATTCTTTACCATCTGAACCACGAGGAAAGACATTATACTTGACTGTGAAAAGCTGAATACTTCCCCCACATGACTGTGGACAAGGTAAGGAAGTCTGCTCTCACAACATAGTGCTGGAAGTCCTTACCAGTGCATAAAGGTAAAAAAATTAAATAAATAAAAGTTAAAGGCACACAGATATGAAAGGAAAAAATACAACTGTCCCTATTTACAGATGGCCTTATTGACAACATTGAAAATTCCAAGGAATCAACAAAAAAGAAAGGAAGGAAGGAAAGAAGAAACACACACAGCTAAGTGAGTTCAGCAAGGTTGTAGAATTCAAGATAAACATATAAAAATCAATTTTATATTTATATACTAAAAAGGACACCAGAATGTAAAAAACAATACTCAAAAGGTAAAATACTAAACTGTAAATCTAACAAAACATGCACAGAACGTACATGCTTTATCTATACAACACTAATGAAAAAAATCAAAGAAGATATAAATAAATGAAAAGACGTACCATGTTTATGTCTTGAAAGATTCACCATAGTAAATTTGTCTGTTTTCCCCAAACTGATACACAAGCTTGTCACAACATCTGTCAAAATCTCAACAAGATTTTTTTTTTGTAGATACTGACAAGATTATTCTAAAATTCATTTGTAAAGACAAAGGAACTGGATTAGCTACAATAATTTTGTAAAAGAAAGATCAAGTACCAGAAATCAGTTTATCCAGTGATCAAGACTAGGTGGTATAGGTGGAAGGATAGATAAAAGATCAGTAAAACAAAGTAGAGAAAGCAGAAATAAACCCACACAAACATGCCCAGAAGATTTATGGCAAATTCCATTGTTGTCTTATTTTAAAACATTGTCACAGTCATCACCACCCTGATTAATCAGCAGCCATCAACATCAAGGCAAGACCCTCTACCAGCAAAAAAATTACAACTCACCAAAGGTTCAGGTGATGGTTAGCATTTTTTAGCAATAAAGTACTTTTAATGAAGTTAGCATTTTTAGCAATAAAGTACTTTTAATTAAGTTATGTACATTGAATTTTTAGACGTAATGCTTTCTACACCCTTAATAGACTACAGTATCACATGAACATTACTTTTATATGTACCACAAAACCAAACAAATTCATGTGACTAGCTTTATTGCAATAGTTGCTTTTCTGCAGTGATCTGGAACCAAACCTGCAATATCTCCAAGATATGCCTCCATCTAGAATATTTTTAAAATCTCTCAAGTTTCAGCAGTAAAAAACCAAACAATCCAGTTACAGAACATGCAAGAGACATTGAGACATTTCACCAAAGAAAATATACAGATGTCAATAAACACATGAAAAGATGTTCAACATCATTACCCATTGCTGCTGCTGCTAAGTCACTTTAGTCGTATCTGACTCTGTGCGACCCTGTAGAAAGCAGCCCACCAGGCTCCGCCATCCCTGGGATTCTCCAGGCAAGAACACTGGAGTGGGTTGCCATCGCCTTTTCCTCATTACCCATTACAGGATTGCAAGTTAAAACTATAATGAGATATCACTACACATATCAAAATGATTAAAATGAATAATACTGGTAAGAATAAGAAATACCTGGATCACTCACACATTGCTCATGGCAATGTAAATAACATAGTCACTCTGGTTAAGAACTTGGCAATTTCTTAAAAAGCTAAATAGTTTAATACCATAGTATCAGCAGTTTAACTCCAGGGCATTTATCCCCAAAAAATGAAGAGTTAAATTCACAGAAAAATCTGTACATGAATGTGTATGACTTTATTTACAGTAGTAAAAAAACCTGGAAACAATCCAAATGTCCTTCAATGGTAAATACTTAAACTCACTGATATATACATACCACAAAATGCTACTCAATGATAATAAAGAACTATTAATGCACATAACCACCTAGATTAATCTCCAGATAATATGTTGAGTGAAAAATACAAATCCTAAAAGGCTATATAATATATAATTCCATTTATATGACATTCTTAAGATCACAAAAGTATAAAATTAGAAAATACACTAGAGAGTGACAGAAGAGGAAAGAAATGGGTATAGGTGTGATTATAAAAAGGAAATATGAGATATCCTTGTGGTGCTGGAAATACTCTATGTTTTGACAGTATTGATATCAATATCCTGGTTCTGATATCATACTATGGTTTTACAAGATATTACCATTGAGGGAAACTGGGTAATGGGTACATCGGGTCATTATGTATTATTTCTTACAATTCCATGTGAATTTAAAATCAGCTCAAACTAGTAAACTAGAAACGAATCACAGAACTTTAAAAAAAATAGTAGTATAAGGGATGTTTAGGGTCAGGGTGGACAATAAGGAATTTTCTTGAAATGGAGTTTCTTGGCATTGTTTGATAGTTATATGCCTGTGAAGATATATCCTACGAAGGAGGAAGAAAAGATTTTTGCTTTAAACTGGCAGTGGTCTCAGTCTTTTTGGTACCAGGGACTGATTTCATGGAAGACGATTTTTCCATGGACCAGAGGTGGCGGATGGTTTCAGAATTACAAGCGCATTACATTTATTGTGCACTTTATTTCTAATCTAATGGTGCTGCTAATTTGACAGGAGGTACTAGCCCTCAGCCCAGAGGTTGGGACTCCTGCTTTAAAGGATAAAAGTAGGGGAAACTATAAGGGTTAGAAGAATATAGATTAAGGCTTAATTCAGGGAGAGAGCTTTTCTGCAGTAAACAAATGGATGTCCAATATTGGAATGGGTTGCCTGGAGAAGAAATGAAATTAAAGGTGACACATTTAAGAAGGAAGGATGGCATGACCGCATTTGGTGGTGGCTGTCATGCCGCCACCAGTGAGTCACAAATTGAAAATGCCAACAGGGAGCTACCTAGGTAATAAACATGAGCTACTAAAGCATGGTGAGGGAAAAAAGAAAGAAAGAAAGAACAATAAGAAGGATGAGGCTATGGAAAATCAAAGGACATCTGCCGCTCAGCTCTGGAAGATGGTTGGTATGAGAATGCCAACCTGGAGGAGCTAGTTCTTCAGAAGCTTCAAAAGAAGCTGAGAATCTGGCTTTTTTTTTTTTTTTATTGTTGTTGCCATACATTGTCATGATATCACCATGGGTTTACATATGCTTCCCCTCCGGGTCCCCCCTCCCTCCTCCCTCCCCCCCGGGAAATCTCGCTGCACCAGTCCCGAGCATCAATCCTGGGCTGGCGATTGATTAGACACATGACAATTAACATGCTTCAATGCCCTTCTCCCATCTCATCCCACCCTTACCCTCATCCACAAAGTCCACGAGTCTATTCTATACATCTGCGTTCCTTTTGTTGTCTCCCATGTTGGGTTCTCGTTACTGTCTTTCTAAATTCCATATATATGTGTTAATATACTGTATTGTTGTTTTTGCTTCTGGCTTACTTCACTCTGGATAATGGGCTCCAGTTTCGTCCATCTTAGTAGAATTGCTTCAAATGAATTTTTTTTTAATGCTGAGTAATATTCCATTGTGTATATGTACCACAGCTTTCTTATCCATTCATCAGTTGATGGGCATCTAGGTTGTTTCCATGTCTTAGCTATTGTAAACAATGCAGCGATGAACATTGGGGTACACGTGGCTCTTTCAATTCTGGTTTCCTCGGTGTATATGCCCAGCAGTGGGATTGCCGGGTCATATGGCAGGTCTATTTGCAGCTTTTTAAGGAACCTCCACACTGTTTTCCATAGGGGCTGTACTAGTTTGCATTCCCACCAACAGTGTAAGAGGGTTCCCTTTTCTCCACATCCTCTCCAGCATTTATTGCTTGTAGACTTTTGGATGGCAGCCATTCTGACTGGTGTAAAGTGGTACCTCATTGTGGTTTTGATTTGCATTTCTCTGATAATGAGTGATGTTGAGCATCTTTTCATGTGTTTGTTAGCCATTTGTATGTCTTCTTTGGAGAAATGTCTGTTAAGTTCTTTGGCCCACTTTTTAATTGGGTTGTTTATTTTTCTAGAATGGAGCTGCAGGAGTTGTTTGTATATTTTTGAGATTAATTGTTTGTCTGTTGCTTCATTGGCTATTATTTTCTCCCATTCTGAAGGCTGTCTTTTCACCTTGATTATAGTTTCCTTTGTTGTGCAAAAGCTTTTAATTTTAATTAGGTCCCATTTGTTTATTCGTGTTTTTATTTCCAATATTCTGGGAGGTGGGTCATGGAGTATCCTGCTTTGGATTATAGCAGAGAGTGTTTTGCCTATGTTATCCTCTAGGAGTTTTATAGTTTCTGGTCTTATGCTTAGATCTTTAATCCATTTTGAGTTTATCTTTGTGTATGGTGTTAGAAAGTGATCTAGTTTCATTCTTTTACAAGTGGCTGTCCAGTTTTCCCAGCACCACTTGTTAAAGA
>ML660200.1:55076015-55114366 GCA_007570785.1 Antilocapra americana | reverse complement strand
AGAAATTATTTGTTCTAATTCTTTGAAGAAGACCTCTGGTAGCTTGAGAATCTGGCTTTTTTAATGAAATCTCCCAATAATAAAAATATCTTTACTAATTTGCTTCTGATGTACAAATACTGTAAAGTTTAAAACTGTAGTCCAAATAAAACTTGTCTAGAATTTCTTCTATTTTTTTAAATTTTGGTACTTTAAAAATGAGTTATCAAAAAGAATTAATTCTAGCATTGCATCTCTGTATTTCAATTTCCAAAAACCTTACATTTATATCTCATCATAGATTGCTGTTTCCATAAAAAATACCTTGAGCAAATATCTCATTTGCTACAGTTTGAGTCTGATATTAAGGTATCCATTAGACCAATGCCTTTCTGTTAAGTCCTGAACACAACAGCCCATTTCTGAGGGGAGGACATTTATGAAAGTTCTAGTTGCACTGCAGAATATATTGTCTTTACCACATATTCAGAGATATAATTATATGTCTCATTGTTTAAATTAATTTGTGAACATATGTCTTTTCTCCTGACATGATAAGAACCTTCTTGAAAGAAAGCATCAAGTCTTAGATTTCCTGTTTCTGTCTTCTGTTATTGCTTGCCACAGTTTGAATAATATAATATGTGCTCAAAAATAGTTAGTTCACAAGGTCCTGTATCAAATGATGTAACTGAACATATCCTTGGCCAAAAAGAAAAGTTAGAACAAGGGAGCCAGAAAATTTATCCAGTCCTATGCTCTACAGACTTACGATCAGCACTACCAAAACCTCCCAGCCTCTCAGCTGACCTCTGCCTCCCCAATTTTTAATACCATTTTTGTTTCCCCAAGTCATCAGGAGCTCCCCAACAGGCAGTGACTTAACATTTTATTCACTATTTTGAATGTCAAAAAGAAAAAAAAAAATCAGACAAAATCTTTCTGTGTTCCACACATCACATCTTATGTAACTGTGGCCTTGGTAGGAATGTGCATTGTAGGGAAACTTAGATGGGATTTATCAACCAACACATGTGGGAAATGCCTCAAACTTATTCCTTTCCTTTTGTTCTTTCAAATTCAGGTAGATGTTATGGTATTAGTCAGTATCCGTAATATCTACAGTAGGGGTCCTATGGCAGATGTTGGGTTTCTACAAATCAGGTTGATTAACCAAAAAGATGGCAAGTGGCATTTGACAACAGAGAAGAGTAAGGAATCCTCAAGCATAGAGAGTCTTTGACTTTCCATTTACCCTTCAGACACTGATATTTTGAGTTGTAAAAATAATTTTGTGCTTAAAGAACATTAAATTATCAGAATTCAGACAACTTTATGCAAAGAAGAACCCCTCCACACATATAACCCTTTGCTTGTATTAAATAAAATTTAAAAAATTAAGGAGTCATATATAAGGTTTTTGACAATCAGATATAGTACCTTTTAAAACAGGTGGTAAAAGATAAAGTTTAGCACAACTGGAGTCTAAAGAAACCTCATTAAAAAAAATACTTTTAAAAATGTCTAGTGCCCAAGGGTGCCCATTCTCACCACTACTATTCAACATAGTTTTGGAAGTTTTGGCCACAGCAATCAGAAGAGAAAAAGAAATAAAAGGAATCCAGATTGGAAAAGAAGTAAAACCCTCATTGTTTACAGATGACATGATCATCTACATAAAAACCCCTAAAAATTCCACCAGAATATTACTAGAGCTAATCAATGAATATAGTAAAGTTTCAGGATACAAAATCAACACTCAGAAATCCCTTTCATTCCTATACACTGATAATGAGAAAACATAAAGAGAAATTAAGGAAAGAACACATTCACCATTGCAGTGAAGAGAATAAAATACTTGGAAATATATCTACCTAAAGAAACAAAAGACCTATATATAGAAAACTATAAAACACTGGTGAAAGAAATCAAAGAGGACACAGATAGATGGAGAAATATACTATCTTCATGGATTGGAAGAATCAATATAGTGAAAATGAGTATACTACCCAAAGCAATCTATAGATTCAATGCAATCCCTATCAAGCTACCAATGGTCTTTTTCAGAGAACTAGAACAACACAATTTGTATGGAAATACAAAAAAACTCCAATACCAAAGCAATCGTGAAAAACAAGAATGGAACTAGAGGAATCAACCTGCCTGACTTTAGGCTATACTACAAAGCCACAGTCATCAAGACAGTATGGTACTGGCACAAAGACAGAAATATAGATCAGTGGAACAAAGTAGAAAGCCCAGACATAAAGCTACGCACCTATGGACACCTTATCTTCAACAAAAGAGGCAAGAATATACAGTGGAGAAAATACAATCTCTTTAACAAGTGGTGCTGAGAAAACTAGTCAACCACTTGTAAAAGAATGAAGCTAGAACACTGTTTAACAAAAATAAACTCAAAATGGATCAAAGATCTAAACATAATACCAGAAACTATAAAACTCCTAGAGGAAAACATAGGCAAAACACTCTCCAACAAAAATCACAGCAGGATCCTCTATGATCCACCTCCCAGAATATTGGAAATAAAAGCACAAATAAACAAATGGGACCTAATTAAAATTAAAAACTTCTGCACAATAAAGGAAACTATAAGCAAGGTGAAAAGACAGCCTTCAGAATGGAAGAAAATAATAGCAAACGAAGCAATGGACAAAGAATTAATCTCAAAAATATACAAGCAACTCCTGCAGCTCAATTTCAGAAAAATAAATGACTCAATCAAAAAGTAGGCCAAAGATATAAACAGACAGTTCTCCAAAGAAGACATACAGATGGCTAACAAACACATGAAAAGATGCTCAACATCAGTCATTATCAGAGAAATGAAGATCAAAACCACAATGAGGTACCATCTCACACCAGTTAGAATGGCTGCTATCCAAAAGTCTACAGACAATAAATGCTGGAGCAGGTGTGGAGAAAAGGGACCCCTCTTACACTGTTGGTGGGAATGCAAACTAGTACAACCACTATGGAGAACAGTGTGGATATTCCTTTAAAAAAGCTAGAAATGAAACTGCCATATGACCCAGCAATCCCACTGCTAGGCATACACACCAAGGAAACCAGAATTGAAAGAGACACGTGTACCCCAATGTTCATTGCAGCACTGTTTATAATAGCCAGGACATGGGGGCAACCTGGATGTCCATCAGCAGACAAATAGATAAGAAAGCTGTGGTACATATACACAATGGAATACTACTCAGCCATTAAAAAGAATACATTTGAATCAATTCTAATGAGGTGGATGACACGTATATATGGACACACATATATGGTATACTAACATATACATATGGAATTTAGAAAGATGGTAATGATAACCCTGTATGTGAGACAGCAAAAGAGACACAGATGTATGGAACAGTCTTTTGGATTCTGTGGGAGAAGGTAAAGGTGGGATGATTTGGGAGAATATCATTGAAACATATATATTATCATATGTGAAACATATTGCCAGTCGAGGTTTGATGCATGATACAGGGTGCTCAGGGTTGGTGCACTGGGATGACCCAGAGGGATGGGATGGGGATGGAGGTAGGAGCGGGGTTCAGGATAGGGAACACATGTGCACCCACGGCAGATTCATGCCAATGTATGGCAAAAACCAATACAATATTGTAAAGTAAAAATTTTAAAAAGTATATTTTAAAAAATGTCTAATTCCACAGGAATAAAGAGTCTCAGAGTCAAAAACTAGTTTCAGAAATGCCCATGCACCAAGAGTGAAAGGTGCTAAGCTATGGTGCTGTGGGCATGTGCCCTGGGCAGGGCTCCTGACTTTCCAAGGTCACCTGGTTTTCACTTTACTGTTTCCTGATCTGACCTAGTTGTGTTTTACCTTCCCTGCCTGGAAGCTTTATTTCCTTTAACTTTTTTATTTACCTCCAACTAACTTCTGCACACTCAGTGCATTCTTTTACCTGACTATTCCTCCAAATGTGACACATCCTTTACTTTCTTCTCCATTGATGGAGTTATTTGGCTCTCATGAAAGCATTTTTTTTTTTTACAGAAAGACAGAAAAGGTCCATGTCCTACTGTGTATCTCTGCTTCAAACATCACTTCTGAGGACACAACTTGCATTGGGAATGGTTGACCAGAATTCTGGCATGACAGTACATAAATCTCAATGCTAGGACAGTCTTCTTAGATCCTGAAATACCGCAGAGCAGTACAAAGAAAAGAGACATGCTCTCTGCTATTTTATGTCACCTTCTAGTCCTGAAAGAACAAAGGTTACCAAACAGCAGACAATTTCTCTCAAAATGCAGCTCTTTTGCTGACTCTGAGTGTTAGATCTAAGTCCAGCTAAAGCAGTAGCAAGGTATTACTTGGCTTTTTTATTTTTTTCAATCTAAAGCCAAAAGAAAGCAATGTCTTATTTACCTGGATTAGTGGACCAGCATCTTATTGGTTCCCAACTTCTGCCCTTGCTTCTCTCATCCCTTCCAGCTTTTTCTACAAGAGTAGCAAAAGTGAAGCCTTTAAAAAACATCAGAGTCTTCCACTCCAAATTCAATAGTTCTAACCCTCAAATGTAATCAATACTGTGCTGACCTCATTTACTACCCCTTCAATACTCCCCACCCTTCTAAAGCCTCAACAGTCTCTCTGCTGTTCCTTGAAAATACAAGGTAATCTCTGTTACTAGGGCATCTGCAACAGAGGCTCCTCTGCTGTAATCACTTTCTCATAGACATCACTGCAAGATTGCTCATATATCAACATCTCAGAAAGACATGCTTCAACCAGGCTATAACAGATCAAAACTCTTTTTTCTATTATACCTCCAACTCCTTTAATCCTAATCGACTTTTCATTTGTCCACACCATTAATTATGTCATTTGGATACTATCTGTTTACAATGAGGTCTACAAAGGCAGGGGTCTTTGTTTTATTCATCCACTTAATTACCTAAGAGACTTATTATAAATGGCAGAGTAGAAGGACAAGTGCTCATTTTCTCCTATGAGAAATCCAAAATTGCAACTCGCTGCTGAACAACCATTGACAGGAGAATGTTGGATCCCAACAACAACAAAAAATACCTCACATCCAAGGGCAAAGGAGAAGCCCCAGCCAGATGGCAGGAGGAGCAAACTCATGTTTAGAATCAAACCCCATACCTGCCAGAGACACTCAGAGGGCTCAAACAAACCTTGTGTGTACCAGGACCCAGAGACCCCATAGAGACTCAGCCAGAACTGTGTGTAAGTGTCTCCTGCATATGTATGGGTCAACAATGACCTACCACAGGGACAGGGACTCTGGGTGCAGCAGACCAAGGTATGGCATAAGCCCTCTTGGAGGAGGTCGCCATTAACCCCACCATAGAGCCACCAGAAAGCACACAGGACTGGGGAAACAGACTCTTGGAGGACACAAACAAAACCTTGAACTCACAAGGACCCAGGAGAAAGGAGCAGTAGCCCTGAAAGAGACTGACCCAGACTTGCCTGTGAGTGTCCAGAGGTCTCTGGTGGAGGCATGGGTCAGCAGTGGCCTGCTGCAAGGTAGGAGGCACTCAGTGCAGCAGTGCCTGCATGGGGCGTTTTGAAGGAAGTCACCATTATCTTTCTTACTTCCACCATAGTTTGGCCTCAGGTCAGACAACAGGGAGGGAACACAGCCCTTCCCATAAACAGAAAATTGGATTAAAGATTTACTGAGCATGGCCCTGCCCAACAGAACAAGACCCGGTTTCCCCCTCAGTCAGTCTTTCTCATCAGGAAGCTTCCTTAAGTTTCTTATCCTCATCCATCAGAGAGCCAACAGAATGAAAACCACAGTCACAGAAAACTAATCAAACTGATCAAATGGACCACAGCCTTATCTACCTCAATGAAACTATGAGCCATGCCATGCAGGGAAACCCAAGATGAACGGGTCATGGTGGAGAGTTCTGACAAAATGTGGTCCATTGAAAAGGGAATGGCAAACCACTTCAGTATTCTTGCCTTGAGAACCCCATGAACAGTATGAAAATGCAAAAAGATAGGACACCGAAAGATGAACTCACCAGGTCACTAGGTGACCCATATGATACTGGAGATCAGTGGAGAAATAACTCCAGAAAGAATGAAGAGACAGAGCCAAAGTAAAGACAACACCCAGTTGTGGATATTACTGGTGATGGAAGTAAAGTCTGATACTGTAAAGAACAATATTACATAAGAACCTGGAATGCCAAGTCCGTGAATCAAGGCAAATTGGAAGTGGTCAAACAGGAGACAGCAAGAGTGAACATCAACATTCAGGAATCAGTGAACTAAAATGGACTGGAAGGGGTGAATTTAACCAAGATGACCATTACATCTAGTACTGTGGGCAGAAATCTCTTAGAAGAAATGGAGTAGTCATCATAGTCAACAAAAGAGTCTGAAATGCAGTACTTGGATGCAGTCTCAAAAATGACAGGATGAACTCTGTTCATTTTCAAGGCAAACCATTCAGTATCACAGAAATCCAAGTCTATGCCCCAACCAGTAATGCTAAAAAGCTGAAGTTGAAAAGTTCTATGAAGACCTACAAACCTTCCAGAACCAACACCTAAAAAAGATGTCCTTTTCATTATAGGGGACTGGAATGAAAAAGTAGGAAGTAACAAGATACTTGGAGTAGCAGGGAGCTTTGGCCTTGGAGTACAAAACGAAACAGGCCAAAGGCTAACAGAGTTTTGCAAAGAGAACACACTGGTCATAGCAAACATCCTCTTCCAAAAACACAAGAGAAGACTCTACACATGGACATCACCAAATGGTCAATACCAAAACCATATTAATTATATTCTTTGCAGCCAAAGTTGGAGAAGTTCTATACAGTCAGCAAAAACAAGACCAGGAGATGACTGTGGCTCAGATCATGAAATCCCTACTGCCAAATTCAGACTTAAATTGAAAAAATTACAGAAAACCCTTAGACCATTCAGATATGACTTAAATCAAATCCCTTACAATTATACAGTGGAAGTAACAAATAGATTCAAGAGATTAAATCTGATAGAGAGAGTCCTGAAGAACTATGAATAGAAATTGTAGAGGAAGCAGTGATCAAGACTGTCCCCAAGCAAACAAAATGAAAAAAGGCAAAATGGTTGTCTGAAGAGGGCTTATAAATATCTGAGAAAAGAAGAAAAGTGAAAGGCAAAGGAGAAAAAGAAAGATATACCCATTTGAATATAGATTTCCAAAGAAAAGCAAGGAGAGATAAGAAATACTTCCTCAGTGATCAAAGCACAGAAATAGAGGAAAACAATAGAATGGGAAAAAAGAGATCTCTTCAAAAAAATTAGAGATACCACAGGAACATTTTATGTAAAGATGGGCACAATACAGGACACAAATGGTATGGATCTAATAGAAGCAGAAGATATTAAGAAGAGGTGGCAAGGATACACAGAAGAACTATACAAAAGAGATCATCATGACCCAGACAACCAGGAAGGTGTGATCACTTACCTAGAGCCAGACATCCTGGAATGCAAAGCCAAGTGAACCTTAGGAAGCATCACTATGAACAAAGCTAGTGGAAGTGACAGAATTCCAGTTGAGCTATTTCAAATGCTAAAAGATGATGCTGTGAAAGTGCTGCACTCAACAAGCAAGCATATTTGAAAACTCAGCAGTGGCCACAGGACTGGAAAAGGTCAATTTTCATTCAGTCCCAAAGAAAGGCAATGCTAAAGAACGCTCAAACTACTGCACAATTGCACTCATCTCACATGAAAGTAATGCTGAAAATTCTCCAGCCAGGCTTCAACAGTACGTGAACTGTGAACTTCTCAGATGTTCAAGATGGATTTAGAGAAGGCGGAGGAACCAGAGATCAAATTGCCAACATCAGTTGGGTCATCAAAAAAGCAAGAGAGTTCCAGAAAAACATCTATTTCTGCTTTATTGACTATGCCAAAGCCTTTGACTGTGTGGATCACAACAAATTATGGAAAATTCTTAAAGAGATGGGAATACCAGATCACCTGACCTGCCTCCTGATAAATCTGTATGCAGGTCAAGAAGGAACAGTTAGAACTGGACAAGGAATAAGAAACTAGTTCAAAATCAGGAAAGGAGTACGTTAAGGCTGAATATTGTTGCCCTGCTTATTTAACTTATATGCAGAGTACATTATGGGAAATGGCAGGCTGGATGAAGCACAAGCTAGAATCAAGATTGCCAGGAGAAATATCAATAACCTCAGATATGTAGATGACACCACCCTTGTGGCAGAAAGCGAAGAACTAAAGAGCCTCTTGATGAAAGGTAAAGAGGAGAGTGAAAAAGTTGGCATAAAACTCAACATGCAGAAAACTAAGATCATGGCATCTAGTCCCATCACTTCATGGCAGAGATGGGGAAACAATGGAAATAGTGACAGGCTTTGTTTTCTTGAGCTCCAAAATCACTGCAGATGGTGACTGCAGCCATGAAATTAAAAGACACTTGCTCTTTGGAAGAAAAGTTTTGACCATCCTAGACAGCATATTTAAACCAGAGACATTATTTTGCCAACAAAGATCTAGTCAAAGGTATGGTTTTTCCAGTAGTCATGTATAGATGTGAGAGTTGGACTATAAAGAAAGCTGAGTGCCAAAGAATTGATGCTTTTGAACTGTGGTGTTGGAGAAGATTCTTGAGAGTCCCTTGGACAGCAAGGAGATCCAACCAGTTCATCCTAAAGGAAATCAGTCCTGAATATTCATTGGAAGGACTGATGCTAAAGCTGAAACTCCAATACTTTGGCCACCTGATGCAAAGAACTGACTCATTTGAAAAGACACTGATGCTGGGAAAGATTGAAGGTGGGAAGAGAAGGGAATGACAGAGGATGAGATGGTTGGATGGCATCTCTGACTCAATGGCCATGATTTTAAGTAAGCTCCAGGAGTTGGTGGTGGAGAGGGAAGCCTAGGGTGCTGCAGTCCATGGGGTCGCAAGAAGTCAGACACAACTGGGCGACTGAACTGAACTAACTACCTACAACAGTGCCTGGCATATGTGTGGTAGACACTCCATTAAATTTGTTGAATAAATTGATTAATTGTTAAATGGCTTTTTATTGAAGTAAAAAACATATTAACATAGTATTTGTAATTCACAATTCTTGAATAATCAAAAACTTCACGCTCTGATTTCAAACTTATTGACTTCTTTCCCCCCACCCCCTCCCACAAAAGATTTATGGAAGACTTTCAGTACTCAAAGCATAAAGGTAAACTGTAAGGTTCCAAGTTAATTTGAGTTAGCAAGTGAATAGAAAATTTGGAGAGCATTTTCTAATTGCCTTCATGTATGGATGTGAGAGTTGGATGGTGAAGAAAGCTGAGTGCTGACGAATTGATGCTTTTGAACTATAGTGTTGGAGAAGACTCTTGAGAGTCCCTTGGACTGCAAGGAGATCCAACCAGTCCATCCTAAAAGAGATCAGTCCTGGGTGTTCATTGGAAGGACTGATGTTGAACCTGAAACTCCAATACTTTGGCCACCTCATACGAAGAGTTGACTCATTTGAAAAGACCCTGATGCTGGGAAGGATTGGGGGCAGAAGGAGAAGGGGACGACAGAGGATGAGATGGTTCGATGGTATCACCGACTTGATGGACAATGGGTCTGGGTAGACTCCGGGATTTGGTAATGGACAGGGAGGCCTGGCGTGCTGTGATTCATGGAGTCACAGAGAGTCGAACACGACTGAGCAACTGAATTGAACTGAGGAAAACAAACCCACTTTTGCTCTCAGATTAGTTGTCCACTCTCAGGTGCAAAGACATGGGGACTAGAATGTTCATACAGTATCAAAATTGTTTCCAGAACTTTGGTTCAGTATCAAAATTGTCTCCTGCTGTTTAGTGCATATGTCAATTAGGGAAACTCATTCCTGGATCAGAAGCTTTTCCTGACAACATGACCTTGACCATGGCCCATGACTCTGACTCAGACTCCCTGCTCTCCTACTGATGCTTTTTCATCCTTGCTTTCTAATCTCCTTGCTCTCTAGGTTTTTTGACTGTGCACACTCATAGTCTCAGTTTGTCGCTTGAATCATAGCTGATTTTCCAAGTATTGACCTATATGATATAGATCCCCTTCATGGGTCACTGCCTTGTTGTTGTGAAAGGGCTTGCATAACCTGATGAAGCTATGAGCCATGCTGTGCAGGGCCACCCAAAACAGATGGGTCATAGTCGAGAGTTCTGACAAAATATGATCCACTTGAGGGGGGAATGGCAAGCCACCCCAGTATATTTGCCCTGAGAACCTCATGAACTGTATAAAAGGACAAAAATATATGACACCGAAAGATGAGTCTCCCAGGTCTGAAGGTGTCCAATATGCTACTGGGGAAAAGCAGAGAACTACTAATAGCCCAAGAAAGAATGAAGTTGCTGGGCCAAAGCAGAAATGACACTCATTTGTGAATGTCTCTGTTGGTGAAAGTAAAATCCAATGTTGCAAAGAACAGTACTGCATAGGAACCTGGAATGTTAGGTCCATGAATCAAGGCAAACTGGACATGGTTAGGCATGAGGTGTTAAGAATAAACATTGACCTCTTATGAATAAATGACCATTTTATCTACTACTGTGGGCAAGAAGAAATGGAATAGCCCTCATAATCAACATAAGAATCTGAAATTCAGTACTTGGGTGCAACCTCAAAAACAACAGAATGATCTTGGTTCATCTCCAAGGCAAGCCATTCAACATTACAGTAATCCAAGTCTATGTCCCTACCACTGATGCCAAAGATGCTGTTGATCAGTTTTATGAAGACCTAAAAGAGCTCTAGAACTAACACCAAATAAAGATGTTCTATTCATCACTTGGGATTGGAATGCAAAAGTAGGAAGTCAAGAGATACCTGGAATAACAAGCAAGTTTGGCCTTGGAGAACCAAATGAAGCAGGACAAAGACTAACTGAGTTCTGCCAAGAGAATGCATTGGTTATAGCAAGCACCCTTTTTCAACAACACGAGGGACAACATTACACATGGACATCACCAAATGACCAATACCAAAAGCAAATTGATTATATTCTTTGTAGCCAAAGATGGAGAAGCTGTATACAGTCAGAAAAAAATGAGACCTGGACTTGACTGTGGCTCAGATCACCAGTTTCTCATAGCAAAATTCAGGCTTAAACTAAAGAAAGAAGGAAAAATCACTAGGCCAGCTAGGCACAACTCAAATCAGATTATTTATGAATATGCAATGGAAGTAACAAATAGATTCAAGGGATTAGATCTGGTAGGCAGAGTGCCTGAAGAACTATGGACTGAAGTCCATGATATTGTATAGGAGGCAGTGAACAAAACCATTCCTAAGGAAAACAAAAGCAAGAAGGCAAAGTGGTTATTGGAAGAGGCCTTACAAACAGCTTTTAAAAAAGGAGAGGCAAAAAGCAAGGGAGAAATAGAAAGATATATCCAACTAAATGCAGATTTCCAAAGAACATGGAAAGACAAGAAGGCCTTCTTCAATGAACAGTGTATAAAACTAGAAGAAAACAACAGAAGGGCAAAGACTAGAGATCTCTTTAGGAAAATTGGAAATATCAAATGAATATTTTTCCCAAAGATGGGTACAATAAAGGACATAAATGGTAGAGACCTAGTAGTCCCTGAAGAGGTCAAGAAGAGATGGAAAGAATGCATGGAAGAACTGTATAAAAATGATCCAAATAAATTGGATTGCTATGATGGGTTGGTCAGCCACCCAGAACCAAACATTCTGGAGAGCAAAATGGGCCTTAGGAAGCACTGCTGTTAATAAAGCTAGTGGATGCAATGGAATTCCAGTAGAACTATTCAAAACCCTAAACCCTAAAGAATGATGACGTCAGGGTGCTGCATTCAATATGTCAGCAAATCTGGAAGACCCAGCAGTGGCCACAGGACTGGAAAAGTTCAATCCTCATCCCAATCCCCAAGAAGGGTAGTACTAAAGAATGTGCTAACCATTGGACTCATCTTCTGTGCTAGTAAGGTCATGCTTAAAATCTTGCATGCTAGGCTTCAGCATTATGTGAATCAAGAACTTCCAGATATCCAAGCTGGGTCTAGAAAAGGAAGAAGAACCAGAGATCAAATTGCCAACATTTGCTGGATTATAAAGAAAGCTAGGGAATTGTAGAGAGACATCTACCTCTGTTTCATTGACTATCGCAAAGCCTTTGACTGTGTGGGTCATAATAAAGTGTGGAAAGCTCTTAATGAGATGGAAGTAACAGACCATCTTACCTGTCTCCTGAGAAACATGTATGTGGGTCAAAAGGCAACAGTCTAGAGCCCTGTATGGAAAACCTGATTGGTTCAAGATTGAGAAAGGAGTATAACAAAGCTGTCTGTGTCATCCTGTTTGTTTAATCTATACACTGAGCACATTATGAGACATGCCAGGCTGGGTGAGTTACAAGCTGGAATCAAGATAGGCAGGAGAGACATCAACAACCTCAGATATTTGGATGATTCCACAGTAATGGCAGAAAGTGAAGAGGAACTAAAGAGCCTCATGATGAGGGTGAAGGAGGAGAGTGGAAGAGCTGGCTTAAAACTAAATATTTTAAAAAACTTAAGATTATTGCATCTGTCCCCATTGCCTCATGGAAATAGAGGACAAAAAGATGAGGACAGATTTCCTCTTCTTGGGCTCCAAAATCACTGCAGATGGTGACTGCAGGCATGAAATCAGAAGACGTTTGCTTCTTGGCAGGAAAGATAGACAAACTTATGTTTGAAAAGCAGTGTGTTGAAAAGCAGACTTTATTCTGCTGAAGACATCCATATAGTCAAGGCTATGGTCTTCCCAGTGGTATGTGTGGTTGTGAGAGCTGGACCATAAAGAAGGTGGAGGGCCAAAGAATTGGTGCCTTTGCATTGTGGTGCTGCAGAAAACTCCTGGGAGTCCCTTGGACAGCAAGGAGATTAAACCAGTCAATCTCAAGGGAAACGAACCCTGAATACTTGTTGGAAGGACTGAAGCTGAAGCTGAAACTCCAGTATTTTGGTCATCTAATATGAAAACCTGACTGGAAAAGTTGCTGATGCTGGAAAAGATTGAGAGCAGAAGAGGGACTCAGAGGATGGCATCACCAATGCAATGGACATGACCTTGGGCAAACTTCAGGAGATGATGAGGGACAGAGGCCTGGTGTGCTTCATTCCATGGGGTTGCAAAGAGTTGGACATGACTAGGAGACTGAACAGCAATGATATAGAGGTGTATCATACAGATCCCCCTTCTCAGAATACTTGTTGACCAGCTGTGACAAGTGCAGACAGTAGGCAGTCTCCACCCCCAACCCCATCAAGGACTGCTTCAGCTGCAAAGGACCATCTGCCCAGGCTTCCTTGAGACAGCAGGTACTTCATTGCGGCCCAGTGATGGACGCACTAAGGAGCAGTTCTTGCTCCAGACTCCCTGCAGATTGGCCAAGGTGTTGCCAAGCATGTATCACAAGCCAAATTCTCCCTCTGTCCAATTCTTCTCCCTCCTCTTTCTCCTTCATCAGTATTGATCTCTAATAAATATCGTGTGTCTCCACACATGATCTCAATATCTACTTCTAGAAAATCCAATAATAGCAACCTCCAACATTCTCAGCTAATAGAAATGTCAAGATTAAGAAAGTTGAAGAGGTAGAAAGTGAAGTAGAACGTATATGAGTGTTACTCAGAGAGCAATATATTATACATGAGAGACTTATCTACCAATAAAACCATGCTAGTAACACTTAAGAGTCCTCATTGAACTATGTGTTCTTAACATCAGCTAATAATATAAGAAAGCTACTTTGCTTTCTTAAGACTTTGAGCCAAAACTTTCTTCTAACTCACACTCTGGAAAATCTTTCTTTAGGTTGATAATTCTTTTACAAAAAAAAGTAGGACTTCTCTGATGGTCCTCTGGTTGAGAATCTGCCTGCCAATGCTGGTGACACTAGTTGGATCCCTAGTCTAGGAAGATTCCACATACAGCAGAGCAACTAAGCCTGTATGTCACAACTACTGAAGCCTGAGTATCCTACAGGGCATGCTTTGCAACAAGAGAAGCCTCCACAAGGAGAAGCCTATGAATCGCAGAGAGCAATCAGAGATCCACTGCAACTACAGAAAGTTAACACAGCAACAGAGACCTGGTGCAGTCAAAAGTTATATAAATACACAAACCTTTTTTTTTAAGTTCTAAAAAAAATTAAAATCCATCCGTTCTGGAGATGATCAAAACGTGGTTAGGTTCTGAATCAGGACATAGGAGAACTCAACTTACTATATCATAGAATTTATAAGAACACCATCCCGATATCCTTATATTAACAACATTCATTTGCCAAAAATTTACTTTCAACTATATATCTTTCAGTTTTAAAACAATTTTAGAATACAGTGGGCCTTTTTTACTTCTAAGATACACTGAACTTGTTAATATTTCTGCCACTGGTTTGTACCGCCTTCTGTTAGCTTCTGTTAGTAATCATTTATTTACTCCCCTCATTGTGATATTTCTCTATATTAGTCGAGGTAAAACTTTCTTTGAGCCAATGTATCTAATATCTGGGAGAAACCAAAACCACTCACAGGCACTGCCTCCCTTTGCCTGAGGGTGAATATAGTTAACATTTCCAAAACCCCTCTAAGTCACCATGCGACCCTTCTGAGTGGCTGATTTCTGTGCCAAGCTCATTCAGCTTGGACCCTTATGAGAGGTTCTAAATTCCAAAGGCTGCTTGTTTGAAAATTCATGAGGTTCTCGATGATGCAGTTCCTTTTTTGGCTGCCCCATTGCTTGGTTCGTTCAGACAACAAGCTGCTTAGGGATGGATAATTTTTCCTCTTGGCTGCCAAAACCTACAGGGCAGGAGGTTGGTGTTTCACTGCTATTGTAGAATTTTCAGAAGTTTGGAAAACAGAGAATTTTATTTTTTGTTTTGTTTTGATATAAGACATTTTGACAATGGCTTTGGCAGTGATACAAAAATCTCCATGCTTGTTAACCAAAATAACATTTGCAGCCATCTGGCTTGCGTGTAGCACCCTCTGAGTAGGATAGATATAAAAGCAACAAGCAATTAAGAGATTTAAAATGGTTTTCCCATTCGTTTCTGAACTATCCCATTATAAAGATGTAACAGGTAATGGAAGGATTGCTGATTCTTTGTCAGCACATTTCCCATCATGATAAAAATTGTCTGACCCCTCCATTATTTCTTAATTTCTCAATCTCCCTTTACCATCATGATTTTTCCATATTTCTGGACTTAGATTTTCCTTTTGTCCTAAATATAACATCCCCAATCATGAAAAACCACAAAATCCATTAAAATCTACTATATGCCCAGTTATGTATATTATTCTCTTTTGAAAATGACTAAGGCTTGATTCCAAAGAACAGAGTAAAACTCTTAAAACAGCATAATATGAATCACTGGCTTTTAATTTTAAGTTTCTGGGCTTAATCTTTATATGATAAACTTTAGGTATTTTATTAGGATAGTTTTAAACAACAAAACACAAAAGAAAGTTTTGATTCTTGAAACTGAAAAGACATAGCTCCTTTAGACCAAGAATTACACCTTTGATCTCTTTAAAATTATTCAAAGATATTTATTATAATATCTACATATACCTAGATATATAAACAGTACCATTGACTTGGACTTTTGTCAATTTACAGTTCAATAATAAGAGATCAAAGTCTTCCAACACACTGGAAGCAAAGTCTGAGCAGCTGTGCTGAAAGTAAAGAGTGAGGTAGGATTTGAGAAAAGATGCTTCTTTTCCCCCTTTCAGCTTACTCCTTATAGTCCTATCCTGCCTGCCTAGGAAACATGATCTGCTAGTAACCTGCAGAAGAGGCTTTGTGCTGCCACATATTTTGCACATTTTACATAAAGTAACATATTTTTATCCAAGGCTTTCAGAGAGTTCTCACTTAGTTGTCAGGTTCAGAAAACCCAGAGCTGGAAGAGATCAGGAAGGAATTTTCCCAAACAAATTAGCATGTTGGAGGACGATGTAAATGGCAGCATGAATTGCCCCTATGCTTGAGCACGTTTTGCAGCACAGCTAAGATATTAACAAGTGATGGTTTCATGCACTTGGTCTAGTGATTTACGAAGTTGCTTCCTGATTTAATAGAGTGCTAGAAAGGATTGTTGTTATACCAACTAAAAGAATCATAAAATGGTAATGAATGTTATGAAACTTCATGAATATTTCATCTGAAGACAGGCTGTCAGATTTATCTTGAGGTTAAAGAGCACATAGGCCATAAATCAGGTTTGAGATGGAGCTGCTTGAAGTTCATAGTTGGTAAGAACTGTTTACATGTTAGGCAAGGCTATCTGTGGGTGTTTATTATTTTACTGACACGTTAAAACCCAGTTAACCTAAGATAAAGAGAAAACTTCAGGTTTAAAATATAGCACTTTAAAAAGAATTAGCAAAGTTTCTAGGAAACATTAGGATATTTTTTTGGAAGAAAATTGACTTTATTCTAATTTTCCCATTGAATTTATGAAGTATTCAAAACTATCATCAATATTCAATAAAAAGGTATCATAAAGCTACTAAACTGACACAATAATATGGAGTAGTAAGCACAAGAGTGGTTTTTGTTATGAACTACACATAGCCATCATTTATATTAAGCCTTTAATGTATCATCAGTTTCAAGGCAATTTTTCATTTGAAATATTTATAGTTAGTTTAGAATTCACTATTTATTTCCTAGATACGTGTGTTTCATTTCTTTCAATAGAACAACAATAACAAAAAGAAATGCTTCTCTAGGCTACATTAATGACATAGAAGTGAAACTTAGTCCAGTGATTATGAAGTTCCCCTCTAGCTCTGTAACTAGCTGAGAGCAAGCCCCCTATCTCCTTTAAATTAAGTTTTTTCCTTTTTGTGTTTTTAAAAGCACAGGAAATGTGATTTAAATAGAGGTGACCCTTCTGATAATCTTTTATTTATCTGGCAGTGGAAATAGAATCACTCATTAATATATTTGATCTGTCACTCAGCATAATTTTGAATGCTTACTATGTGACATGTACTTTGCTAGGTGATAGGGATGAAACTGGGTGATTAAAACATGGTCCCTACCTGTGGAATATTTTGCTTCAAAAAATAGGTAAATAAGAAATTATAAAAAGTGTTATGGCTGACATAATAAGGGTTCTTATGAGAACACATGAGAGGGGTATATACCCTAGAGTTTAGGGATCAAAAATGGCACTTTGCAGAAAAGAATGTCTAAGGTCAGACCTCCAGGGAAGTAGGGAGGAATAGACTAGGAGGAAAGAAAAAACATGACCTATTAGAGAACTTGAGGAAAGCTTGTAATAGTTGAAGTGTATTGAATGTGTGTTTTTCGGGGAGAGGATGGAAAGGAAGGTGGGGAAGGAAGCAAAGGAGGGCATAGACCATGCCTGCAAACCCTGTAAGAGAGTTGTGGGAGGAGGGCTGGAGAATCAAATTATTTTTATTTAAAAAAGATATTGAACATCACCAATGCTCTTGAATGGTGGAAAAGAGGATAAATAAATAAATACACTCTCTAAGAATAAAGTAAGATTGGGGCAAATGCCCTGAAGAATTTGCTGATAGGAATGGAGTCATTTTGAAAGGTAGATGAAAAGATCTCTTAATGAAGGTCTTGAAAATAAAAATTATCCTTCATTTTAAAGAAGAGAAGATAGCTTACATTCTAAAGAAATATTACCATGCATGTCTGCATCCTCATCCTACTCAATACCTAGAATATGTTGTACTAAAATAATAATTAATATTTATTAAGGAAATGCAATCTATCATCCTTACATGTTTTATCTATTAGCTTATTTAATCCTCATTTTAAAATCTGTGTAGTAAATACTATAATTATCTCAATTTTAAAGTCTATGCAATTAGGCACAGTCAGAGAATGTATCTTTGTCATACAATTAGTGAGTTGCAGAGCTGGGATTTGAATCTAGACACTTAGGCTCTTGACCATAATTGCAGGTCCCAGTGTTCCCAATCATGATATATTATATAGTCACACAGTTATCATCTAAAAGAAAATACTGTTCCCATTTACCCTTGAATATTATTTTATGTCTATTTATGAGGGAGTTCACATTTTGAAAAAAAGAAAATTATAATTTGATTTTGTGCAAGGCAAACATACATTTGCAGATTTGACACTTGTAGCAATGTATTTGCCCACTGATTATTGATGAATGAACTTTGTTTTCTTACTTTGGTACTAGTGAACTGTAAATACCACTTATAAGGGAATAAATAATTTGAAAACCTTTCCTTCACAGAATATTACCACACTGAACTGTCATTCACATTACCCTAAACTGAGTTGTAATGTTATTACCTAGTAGGTGTCACATCCTTCATTCAGAATGGAAGCTGTGCTTTTCATTTCTAGAGGAAAACCACTCTACGTGCTTAAGCTGATCTATAGGGCATAAGACCACAGCCTCTCCAATACAAAGAGTCATTTGTCCAATTGTCTGACCTGCTCCAGCCTAGTAAATAACGACAGCATAAGATGACAAAAGGTTTCCAACAGAAACAGATTTATAGTCAGAATCAGTTTCTTATGTTTTCATTTATTTTGAATGAATACAAAAAATAATCTTGCAGCTAATACAAATGCAGCAAACTGAGCCATTGAATTGACAGTGTGATCTATCCCACTTCGCACTGCTTTATAAGCAAAATGTATCATTCTTGGGAGCTTTCTCCTGTTTAAATAATTGTAAGAAATATATTTCTTGCCTTTACTTTTATTGATAAAACACAGCATGTCATCTTAATTCATCCTTCCACTGCTCTATTTTATCATCTTCTTCAGAGTGATTGGAATTCTGATCACCCTGCGTTCTGCTCTCAGATGGAAAGCCTCTATCTATTCATCTGTTATTCTTCACGAAGCGAAGCTCTGGTATAACATCTGTTTTCTCACTGAATCTTCACCAGAGATTCAGATGCCAGCAAGCAATAACCTCTTGGAAATCCTCGAGGGTCCCTGCTATGTCTGGGCTTGAAGCTAACAAAATTAGTGGACAAAGTGCTGTTATTTGATTTTCATTTCTGAATTTGATTTGAGGTCCATGAGCTTAGTAGAGTGCTGATAATGTTTTACCATTCTTTGAAGCTAGTCATCACTTGATGAAAGGTTTAAAAGAGTGGAAGCATTAATTGCATATCTCAAATTGTATTCTTTCTCTTTTCCTCCATTGATGTTCAACTAAGCTCACATCTTAGTTTAATCTTGGAACACACTTCTAAAAACAAATGATTTAGAATTTCAAGTCTGAAATTGGCATCAGTTTGAATTTTTTATTTCTTGATGGATTTTGCTGAGATTTTTACCCATATATTTCAAACTACCGCGAGAAAATTGTAGGCAAATTTAAATCAGAAGCGTATGTTGGTCAACACGTGCATGCATGCTAAGTTGCTTCAGTCGTGTCCGATTCTGTGCGACTCTATGGACTGCAGCCTGCCAAGCTCCTCTGTCCGGGGGATCCCCCAGGCAAGAATGCTGAAATGGGTGCCATGCCCTCCTCCAGGGGATCTTCCCTACCCAGGGATCGAACCCATGTCTCTTACATCTACCTGCGTTGGTGGGCTGGGTCTTTATCACTAGTGCCACCTGGTGGTGACACAAGTCAGAAGAAATATACAGCCTAGAAAATGTGTGCATGTTGATCATTTTTATAATTAGTCATAACTGATGCTAAAAGGCAAACTGTGTACTTTAAACTGATTTATCTGTGCATATTAATACATAGAGATACATACATGTAACTACTCGGGGCTTCCCTTGTGGCTCAGCTGGTAAAGAATCTGCCCACAATGCCGGAGACCTTGGTTTGATCCCTGGGTTGGGAAGATCCCCTGGAGAAGGGAAAGGCTACCCATTCCAGTATTCTGGCCTGGAGAATGCCATGGACTGTATAGTCCATGGCGTCGCAAAGAGTTGGACACGACTGAGCGATTTTCACTACTGTAACTACTTAGATACAATATTCATATATATACACACTTCAGTAATAGACTTTTCTCAGGTTTGCTTTTCTTCAGTATTACTGAGGTATGACTGACAAATAAAATTGTAAGGTATTTAAAATGTACATTATGGTGATTTAGGTATACATTAAGAAAAGATTCCTTCCACCTAGTAAATTAGCATATCCATCACCTCACCTATTAATCTTTATGTGTGTGAGAGAGAATAAGTTCTACTCTCTTAGCAAATTTCAACTATAAAAAAATAGTTTTAAAGTCAATATTAGGAGCAATGAGTCATCTACTGTTCCACTATCCATTACAGCAAAATAATCCATTCAAAACTTATCAGTTAAAGCAACAGTTTATTAATTTTTGAAGTCTCTCAATTGACCAGATTCAGCTGGGACATTCTTCTGCCTCATGTAGCATTGGCTGGGTTCACTCATTCAGCTGCATTCAGCTGAGGACTAAGCTTTTTTTTGTTATTGTGTTGGTTTTGCCATACAAGGACATGAAACCGCCATGGGTTTACATATGCTCCCCCTCCAGAACCCCCCTCCCTCCTCCCTCCCAATTCCCTCCTCCTGGGACATCTCAGTGCACTGGCCCCGATTATCAACCCTGGGCTGGCGATTGATTTCACATATGATAATTAACATGTTTCAATGCCATTCTCCCATATCATCCCACCCTTGCCCTAATCCACAGAGTCCACGAGTCTGTTCTATACATCTGCATTCCTTTTGCTGTCTCGCATGCAGGGTTCTCGTTACCATCTTTCTAAATTCCATATATATGCGTTAGTATACTGTATTGTTGTTTTTCCTTCTGGCTTACTTCACTCTGGATAATAGGCTTCAGTTCCATCCACCTGAGTAGAACTGAGTCAAATGAATTTTTTTTTAATGCTGAGTAATATTCCATTGTGTATATGTACCACAGCTTTCTTATCCATTCGTCAGTTGATGGGCATCTAGGTTGCTTCCATGTCCTGCCCATTGTAAACAATGCAGCAATGAACATTGGGATACACGTGGCTCTTTCAATTCTGGTTTCCTCGGTGTATATGCCCAGCAGTGGGAGTGCTGGGTCATATGGCAGGTCTATTTGCAGTTTTTTAAGGAATCTCCACACTGTTTTCCATAGTGGCTGTACTAGTTTGCATTCCCACCAACAGTGTAAGAGGGTTCCCTTTTCTCCACATCCTCTCCAGCATTTATTGCTTGTAGATTTTTGGATGGCAGCCATTCTGACTGGTGTAAAGTGGTACCTCATTGTGGTTTTGATTTGCATTTCTCTGATAATGAGTGTTGTTGAGCATCTTTTCATGTTTTTGTTAGCCATTTGTATGTCTTCTTTGGAGAAATGTCTGTTAAGTTCTTTGGCCCACTTTTTGATTGGGTCGTTTATTTTCCTAGAATGGAGCTGCAGGAGTTGCTTGTATATTTTTGAGATTAATTGTTTGTCCGTTGCTTCATTGGCTATTATTTTCTCCCATTCTGAAGGCTGCCTTTTCACCTTGCTTATAGTTTCCTTTGTTGTGCAAAAGCTTTTAATTTTAATTAGGTCCCATTTGTTTATTCGTGCTTTTGTTTCTGATATTCTGGGAGGTGGGTCATAGAGGATCCTGCTTTGGTTTATGTTGGAGAGTGTTTTGCCTATGTTATCCTCTAGGAGTTTTATAGTTTCTGGTCTTATGCTTAGATCTTTGATCCACTTTGAGTTTATTTTTGTGTATGGTGTTAGAAAGTATTCTAGTTTCATTCTTTTACAAGTGGTTGTCCAGTTTTCCCAGCACCACTTGTTAAAGAGATTGTCTTTTCTCCATTGTATATTCTTCCCTACTTTGTCAAAGATAAGGTGTCCATAGATGAGTGGATCTCTAGGCTTTCTATTTTGTTCCAGAAACAAAGGGAGAAGAACCAAATCAACAGAATTAGAAATGAAAACGGAGAGATCATAACAGAAAACACAGAAATACAAAGGATCATAAGAGACTATTATCAGCAACTATATGCAAATAAACTGGACAAACTGGATGAAATGGAAAAATTCCTAGAAAAGTACAACTTTCCAAGACTAAACCAGGAAGAGATAGATAATATCAATAGACCCATCACAAGCACGGATATTGAAACCGTAATCAGAAATCTTCCAAAAAACAAAAGCCCAGGACCAGATGGCTTCACGGCTGAATTCTACCAAAAATTTAGAGAAGAGCTAACACCTATTCTACTCAAACTCTTCCAGAAAATACAGAGGAAGGTAAACTTCCAAACTCATTCTACGAGGCCACCATCACCCTAATTCCAAAACCCAACAAAGATGCCACAAAAAAAGAAAACTACAGTCCAATATCACTGATGAACATAGATGCAAAAATCCTTAACAAAATTCTAGCAAGTAGAATCCAACAACACATTAAAAAGATCATACATCATGATCAAGTAGGCTTTATCCCAGGGATGCAAGGATTCTTCAATATTCGCAAATCAATCAATATAATACACCATATTAACAAATTGAGAAATAAAAACACATGATCATCTCAATAGATGCAGAGAAAGCCTTTGACAAAATTCAACATACATTTATGATAAAAAAAAACCCTCCAAAAAGCAGGAATAGAAGGAACGTACCTCAACATAATAAAAGCTATATATGACAAACCCACAGCAAACATTATCCTCAATGGTGAAAAACTGAAAGCATTTCCCCTGAAGTCAAGAACAAGAGAAGGGTGCCCACTCTCACCACTACTATTCAACATAGTTTTGGAAGTCTTGACCACAGCAATCAGAGCAGATAAAGAAATAAAGGGGATCCAAATTGGAAAATAAGAAGTAAAACTCTCTCTGTTTGCAGATGACATGATCCTCTACATTGAAAACCCTAAAGACTCTACCAGAAAATTACTAGAGCTAATCAGTGAATACAGTAAAGTTTCAGGATACAAAATCAACACACAGAAATCCCTGGCATTCCTATACACTAACAGTGAGAAATCAGAAAGAGAAATTAAGGAAACAATTCCATTCACCATCGAAACAAAAAGAATAAAATACTTAGGAGTATTTCTATGTAAAGAAACCAAAGACGCATATATAGAAAACTATAGAACACTGATGAAAGAAATCAAAGAGGACACAAATAGATGGAGAAATATACCGTGTTCATGGATTGGAAGAATCAATATAGTGGAAATGAGTATACTACCCAAAGCAATCTATAGATTCAGTGCAATTCCTATCAAGCTACCAGAGGTCTTTTTCAGAGAATTAGAACAAATAATTTCACAATTTGTATGAAAATACAAAAAACCTCATATAGCCAAAGCAATCTTGAGAAAAAAGAGTGGAACTGGAGGAATCAACCTACCTGACTTTAGGCTATACTACAAATCCACAGTCATTAAGACAGTATGGTACTGGCACAAAGACAGAAATATAGATCAAAGGACTAAGCTTGACTGAGAGATCCAAGAAAGCTTTTACTCATAAGTCTGGCACTCTGATGCTGTCTACGTGGTTGTTCCCCATGTCTAGCTTGGACTTCCTCGCAACACGGTGGTCTCAGGATAGTGAGGCTTTTGCATAGCAGCTGGCTTCAAGAGGTATAAAGTGGAAGCTGCCAGTCTCCTTAAGTACCAGTCCCATAGTTGGCACAGCATCACTTGAGCTCCATTCTGTTGGGCAAAGGAAGTCACAAGCCCAGCTCAAACTCAAGAGGAATAGGCTCTACCTCTTGATTGGTAGAACAACGTGAATATAGAAGAAAGGCAGGGAGACCATCTAGCACATCTACTGAAATTCAGATTTCAAGAGTCTATTTTAAAAGTTAGACCAGAAGTACTCTCAGACTTCTTTATTATCATGATGGCTGTGGTGGTAGTTGCTCAGTCATGTCCAGCTCCTTACAGTCCCATAGATTGTAACCTGCCAGGGTCCTCTGTCTTTGAAATTACCCAGGCAAGAATACTCAAGGGGGTAGCCATTCCCTTCTCCAGGAGATCTTCCCAACTCAGGATTTGAATACAAGTCTCCCTCCCTGCAGGCAGATTCTTTACCACCTGAGTCCCTGCTAGACAATAATTGGTTTTTCCAGAATATTAATCTGTCTAAAGCCTATTTAACACTGTATGTTAAAAATTCATGTATTAATCTGCCTGTGATCTTTAATGGGCATTTACTAATTTTAACAATGAAATTAATCCTCTTATTTAAAACTTATTGTCTTTCCCCCACTTTGCTTCCAATTTTCAGCAGTGTTTTCTTCTTTAGTTAACATTTTCTCCTGGAATACAATTTGAAACCAAGCAGAAAGTGAAAATTGAAGGCAAATTTATAATTTGTTTACACGTATGATCTACTCAATCTAGTCAAAACCAATCAACCATCCAGAAGGTCAAAGCTCTCAGCTTTGCATAGCCTGAGAAGTTGCCAGGCAATATTTCTCTCTATCCATCTCACTCAAAATAGCTCCAGTTTTCAATTATCCACACCAATCATGCTCCCAGTTGATAAGAATAACTAAGAGGTAACTTTACATTTAATAAGTGTCAATCACAAAATATTTTTACAAATAAATCAAAGAGAGTCAATCTAGTTCTTTTGTGTAAAAACACTGATCAAGGTCCTAAAATATACTAGCCATTGGGAATACAAAAGTATATGATCTCCTTTTCAAGGTTTCAGAAAGCTAGGAAAGTATAAAATACTGCCTGAGGTCTCTGGTTTTGTTTTCTTGAATCTTTAGTAATATGAGCCAATATGACCTGAGAGGTCATGAAAGTTATAAATCAAAGTGATAAATCAAAGTTTCCATTTATAATGCTTTCACTATCCTCAAGTGAGGATAAACCAAATGAAACTGCTGGATTGACATAAGGATATTTAACAATAAAAGGTTTCTAAATTAAAGACAGAATGATTTCAGGCACAGTTTTCTCATCTGCAGATCAGAGATTTAAAAGACAAAAAGTTCACACAGGAAAGTCCTCTGTAGATTACTACAAAGTGAGGCGGTCAGCTTCCACAAGATATGAATGATACCTGGAGGGTTTGGTTTACTGATTAATTCAATACATATTTATTGAGCACTTCTCTGCCAGCTTCGGCTGTGTATACAATATAAAATGGCTTCCCTGGTGGCTCAGATAGTAAAGCACCTGCCTATAATGCAGGAGACCTGGGTTCAATCCCTGGGTCGGGAAGATCTCTTGGAGAAGGAAATGGCAACCCACTCCAGTATTCCTGCCTGGAAAATCCCATGGACAGAGGAGTCTGGTAGGCTACAGTCCATGGGGTTGCAAAGAGTCGGACATGACTGAGCAACTTCACAATGTAAAATAAAAAAGATGCAATCTCTGCCCTCACAGAGCCTCCTATCTAATGGTAAATACAGACATGCAAGTAGTTACAATTTAGTGTGATGTATTTTAGAAATAATATGAAGTCCCATGGAAGTGTACAATAGGGTTCTCTCCTCCAGGGCTAGGGGATCAGAAAAGATGAGCATAAGTGGGTTAAATAAAAGTTTGAGGGCAGGGAGAACAGCAGAGGGAATAGAATGTGCATAGACCCAGAGTTAAGAAAGGATGTTGTCTTCTGGAAACATAAAAGATTACGTCCAGCAGAAGCACTATTGTGACAGGAAATTGTTGAATGAGAGTGCAGTGTGTGCTTGCTGTCTCTTCTCTCGTGTCCAACTCTTTGCAACCCCATGGACTATAGCCCTTCAGGCGCCTCTGTCCCTGAGATTCTCCAGGCAAGAGTACTGGAGTGGGTTGCTATGCCCTCCTCCAGGGAATCTTCCAGACCCAGGGATCAAACCCACGGTTCTTACGTCTCCTGCATCGGCCGGTGGGCTCTTTACCACTAGCACTGCCTGGGAAGCCATGAGAGCGCGGCTTCAGCAGCTATGCTGTTGAATCTTGATGAGTGGGAAAGGTGGGTTTTAGCTATGTAGGTCCATTAACATCCCTGTTCTAAAGATTCCCATTTATAGAATACGCTGTGTATGTTTTTAGCTTTGCATAGCTTATATATCTGTATTTGAGCTTAACACACATACAAGAAACAGGAAAAAAATACATCAACATTCTATCCCTGCTGGATGGTGGGATTACAGGTGATTTTTTTTCTAAATTTGCTAGTTTTAATTTTTTTTTTATTTTCAAAACTTTACACAATGAAAGAAAAGCGAAAGTGGAAGTCGCTCAGTCATGTCTTACTCTTTGCAACCCCAGAATTCTCCAGGCCAGAACACTGACATGGGCAGCCTTTCCCTTCTCCAGGGGATCTTCCCAACCCAGGGATCAAACCCAGGTCTCCAGCATCACAGGTGGATTCTTTAACAGCTGAGCCACAATACCACACACAAATAGAATACATAACAGAAAAACATCATTGTTTAAATATAACATAACGTGACTATAACTACACATTGTATTTCTGAACTTTTATAAATCTTCTATTTCTAAGGGACATTTTCTATGCAAGTGTTCTTTATATTTTTTAAATAAGAAATATTTTGTATTTGGAGACAGTTGAATTGAGTAACTGACTTTAGAACTGGATTCTTTAAAAGAACAAAAGCGATATTAAGAAACACAGAAAAGCATACATTTTAACCATGTTTCCTACTCACAGAACATAATCCTTAAATTTAGTAAAAATGTTTTATATGTATTTTATATATTTTTCACACATAATTTCATATATACGTGATTTGAATCCAACATAGCACAGACTATTTTGTACACTCTGTGAATATCCTGAACATTGCCAGAATTCATCTCTTACACAAAGTATCTCTAAACTTCAGAAAGACATAAATAGAAGTTAACATTTTTCTAACAGTTTTCTGTTCACTAGTCACCCCAGCTTTTGCCCCATTGTTTATTTGTAAATTCTACTTATCAAACTCAAATACACAGGCCCATCACATGCTTCAGAATTCAAACTCAGAGGAGACAGGAAAACAAACTCATGTTTAACCCTGTGTGTGTTCCTGAGACCACAGAAGATGCACACACAATAAATGCACTGGTGACAACTGCAATAAAGATGGCAAGAGTGATGCACGTCCTCAAAAAGCAATAAAAATAAAAAGTGCTTTGTCCTCCTAGTTCCATTTCTCAGGGCTGCGTTTATGCCATTTTCCATAATTCCAGGCGTGACTGTCAACACAGAAAGGGAACGATCTAGTCTTAGCTCACACACATAGACCTTCAAAAGCCCCTGGCATATTCAGAACATCAAAATTCATAGCCTAATTTGTTTACTTTAAGGAAATTCACTTGGTTATCAAATATGAAGTGTCACAGCTGAGAATTTAAAAAGAAAGAAAGAAAACCTAACATGCCCAAATTATTAATTATCAGTTTACAGTTTAAGTCTTTACTTGGCAAAACAATTCACTTTTCAAAGATTGTAATAACAAGTCTTAGGCACAGCTAGAGCAAACATTTGTGCTAGTATTAAATCTGGCTATTTCCACATATGCTCACTGTGACTTCAGGCACAGAGCCGTAGGGAGAAAGGCCAGCAGTCACTCATTCACATTGCGCTGGTAACAGCGGTTTGGGTTGGTAGGCGAGCTGTGGCAAAAGAAACACGAATATTAATATTTATAACTTGCCTTTCTCCGGCCTTAAATCTACTGAAGACTTTGTCATATTTATCTTTAGGCTATTCTTGTAAGGAACGCAAGTATCAATTTAAAAAGAAGAAGAAGAAAAAGTTAAGGTTTCTGTACTTCTGTTCAAGTAGTGTAGTTCCAATTAAAAGCATTATCTTTGGTACTTGAAGTTCCCAAACTAATATCCCCTGATTGGACAAGAAAAGGCATTCCAGTTATTTACTTCCTGTGTAGCTGCTATCAGATCAACAGTGTGACTTACACTTCTCCCTGAAGACAAGAAGAAGACTGATCAAATCCAGAAGAGAGTGAATGGATTGTCCTACAATAGGAAACCTTGTTCCAGACCCTTAAAATCTAGGGGAGAAAAGAGAGCAATGACTTAATAACTGCACGGTAACTGGAGATGTTAAAGGGATCTGTGGGCTCATTTGTACTATTTCTCTTTCTTGAAGCAGACTACCACCCCAACCATGTTGGGAATATTATAAGCCACAAGTGGTGAGACAGGCAACTTTTAGTGATGGATTCTAATAAATCCAAACTCCTGTGTTCAACCAATGTGTCCTAATGCTTAAAATTCTATTTTTATGTCATTATTAGAAACTGAGAAAAAAGAATGCCTCTAAGATTTTCCTTCCTCCTTCCTTGTTTCCCTTTTTCCTTCCTTCCTTTCTGATTTTCTGAAAGAAATTAACTTAATTCATTTGCAAAATCTTTGGGACAATTTACCAAACAACTGTATTTTATGTTCAACAGCTTGGCTTGCCCAATAAAATCTGCAAGTAGTAGAAGGAGCACAAGGGAAGCAGCTAGGAAGTGAGTTCAGATGCTTACAGATGGAGTGACCCAAGCCCCATCCAGTCATGAGAGCCACTTGTAAATAGAAAGAAACAGCCTAGAAATTGTAGAATGACAAACTATTTCAAGCAATGGATCAAAGAAAGATATGTAAGGTACACATGAGACATAAGTCATAGGAATAATAGAAAGTGCCTTGTGGAATAAACAGCTTAAAATAGGCACTAACAAATGGATAGGATCTAATAGATAGAGTGGTATCCCCTATGAACATAGTATGAGTACCAAGGGAGAGACCAAAATAGCCTGAAGAGAACTAATAATTTTGGAATTTTATGAAGCAACATTAGACAGAAAAAAATCAGCCCAGATAAGAGCAGGGTTTGAAATCCTTATCAATTGCAGCAATTACAATTTTATTTTAGATTTAAAGGAAGATTCAAGCAGATGTTGCCAGCATTGGATTTGTAATTTCCATCATTATTCTGATACACTGTAAATCCTGGAATATAAGCTCAGAATCTTGAAGAAAAAACTATTATGATCACCGGCCAACTTATTGCAAGTTGTTCTGCATCTCTATTTTGGTAATACAAAGTTCATTCTCCTATATATGGCCCAGATACAAGAAGGTAATTTTTCTGTTCAAAATGAACTAATAAAGTTTTCCATATATTAAAAGTATATTTGCCCCTACAAGTACCTCTACTTATACATGAGGGGATTTGAAAAGTCAGTGAGCATATCCAACCATCTCTGACAGAAAAATTAAATAACTATGACATCTTGCATATAAATTCAAAAGCTTAATGCCAAGTCACTTGCATTTGAATTTCATGTGTTTGAAGAGATGAATACTATGTGTTCACAGATTCTTTTTATGTTTTTAGAGAATAAAACGGATCACAAATCTATCCACGTTCCTTAATTCTTACAAAAGAGATTCCTTGTAAAGATAAAGGCCTTTATTTTGTTTCACAAGTTACCCAGCAAAGATTTTCATTTGACTGTAAAATATTGCCAAATGTTTCCAGGTAGTTTATAAATATACAGCCCTAAGAGATAAGAGATGAGAGGAAATAAGGGGAGAAATGTAAACAGCAATGCATAGACCTATCCTAAAAGAATCTATAGCCTAAAAACAGAAATAAGATATGCACACACACACTCAGGCATAGTATAAAGTTAAAGATGATGAATGTAAAAAGATGAAGCAGGATGATGTACAAAAAAAGTATTTCCATTAAAGTCAACCAGCCCTGGATCTGATTTTCAGCTCTGTCAATGTGACTCTTGACAAGTTACTTAAACAATTTGGTTTAATTTCCTTTTTGCCACAGAATGAGTGTAATAGTGTGAACCATTTATAATTGTTATGGTGCTAAATGAAGCAATGAGTACGTGATGTGACTCAGTGTCAAGGTCCAAGAATCTGCTCTGTAATAGTGACTATGATCATTATAAGAAGAGAACTAATAAAGCACCATGGAATTGCAGAGGAAGGAGAAATAATTTTAAGAAACATTGTAGAAATAAAATGTATAAGCCTTGTGGTAGGTTAAAACTTATTAGAGGTGAGGGGGGAAAGAGGCAAGGTTGAGAGTTTTGAAGACAAGTATATTAAATGGTGGTGGTGGTGCCATTAACAAAAATAAAAACAAGGAGGCAGGAGGATGAGGAGATTAACCAATGATGGAAATTGCTGTTTACAGAAAAGGACATCACTATTCTTAACCCATCTTTCATTTAACCAAGTTTTTTTTTTTTGATGTTTAGAAATAGGAAGAACATAAAAGTCCTTTTCCCATGGGTCAATTTTAAGCAAATTAAATTACAAGCTCAACAAAAGTGATACTATATGAGATGCACTTTCACAAAACTCCACCTGCACAGGCCCCCTCGGACCATGCAGCTGGTTCAGAATTACCTGATTGTGCAAGAAAATGACTTTGACAGATTTGAAAAACCTGGCTGCTTCAGGAACAAATCTTATTGTACCCACCTAACCAAAAATGAATCTAAAACTCCCAAATTCTCCATGCTAAAAGAAAACATGAGTCCTCAAATGTAACATGATGTAAGCTTAGGTTGGAAGCTATTTGAATGACGAAATCCTCTATTACGTGAAGAGACCTACAACAAACCAAATCCCCCAGGTGATTTCACAAAGCACCAGTGATTTTTAGCTTGGTAACCTCCAGGAATGCTGGTAAACGCAAATTACTGGGTAAAAGAATTTTTCTTTTCCTTGCAGATATGCTCTGGGCCTACATCCAAACACTTCATATATTTTGCATTCTTTAATTTTTCTTCAGAAGAGCTTAGCACAATTATCTTAAAATTATTCAAAATGTAAAGCTACTTTAAAATACTTCCTCCTATGTACTAATAGAGAAAACTCTCATGTCTGAACTAGCCTTAGTAACATATCCAGGAAATAAATGAACTGACTGGTCATATGAACAGTTTTTCCCACAGGAAGTCAACTAAATGGGTTGACTCTGCCAGGTCACAGAAAATTAAAGCAGATCCTACAACAGACTATATAACCTCTGGAAAAAGAAAGCACTTTTTAAAAAAAATTACTGCAGTTGTTTAATCTTTGGACTTCATCCTAAAACAAATACAATCGTTTTCTTGTTTTTCAGCTTCCCTAAAAGTAATATGCTTTGCTCTTTCTAACTGTAGTTTTCTGGATAGAGTTCTGAAGGTGTATAGAATTCTACTTCTTCCATACTTAAAGACTAAGTAATATAGTCATGGATGTGGCTCCATAGAAAATTCTCCCCAAGGAAAAAATCTCTCACATGGTATGTTGAGGGGGGTCCTTTATATTTTGATTTAACATTCATTAGTTCCTTTTTGGAATTTTGAGTCTGTTCTAATGAAGTGGATGAATCTAGAGCTTAATATACAAACTGAAGTAAGTAAGTTAGAAAGAGAAAAATGAATATCATATATTAATGCATATATATGGAATCTAGAAAGATGGTACTGATGAACCTATTTGCAGGGTAGCAATGGAGATGCAGATACAGAGAACAGACTATGGACTTAGTGTAGGAAGGAGAGGATGAGATGAATTGAGAGAATAGCATGGGAACATATACTTTACCAAATGTAAAACAGATAACCAGTAGGAATTTGCTGTATGATGGCAGGGAGCTCAAACCAGTGCTCTGTGATAACCTAGATGGGGTCGGGGGAGGGGGGGATGAGGTGGGAGGTGGGAAGGAGGTTCAAGAGGGAGGGGAAATATGTATTCCTGTGGCTGATTCATGTTGATGCATGGCAGAAGCCAGCACAATATTGTAAAGCAATTATCCTCCAACTAAAAATTAATTAATTTAAAAATGAATAAGTAAATAAAATTTTAAAATAACTTTCATTAGTTCCTTTTTAATAGAGAAAATATGAAAAGAAAAATAAAATTGTTCACAATCCCATAACACACATAAACTCTGGTGATGTTTAAAATAGAAAAAACAAGATGAATAATATATGAAAATAGGAAGAAATTTCAAATACCCCTGAAAGGTATAAAACTAAAAGTCTCCTCATTTACATCTCTAAACTCTTTTTGCAGAGGTGAATAGTGTTAACAGTTTGCTGCACATCCTCTAAAATAATTGACATAACAGCTACACCAATCTTCAAAAATGTTTCACCTGAAGAATTATACAAAACAATTATCATGTGCTTTGCAATTTTTACTAAATATATCTTGGTTGTTGTTGTTCAGTCACTAAGTCATCTTTGATGTGACCCCATGAACTCAGCATAACAGGCTTCCCTATCCTTCACTTTCTTCCAGAGTTTGTTCAAACTCATGTCCATTGTGTCAGTGATGCCATCTAACCATCTCATTCTCTGTCATCCCCATCTCCTCCTGCTCTCAATTTCCCCCAGCATCAGGGTCTTTTCCAGAGTTGGGTCTTCGCATCAAGTGGCCAATATATTGGAACTTCAGCATCAGTCCTTCTGATGAATATTCAGGGTTGATTACCTATTGACTGGTTTGATCTCCTTGCTTTACAAGGAACTCACAGCAGGCTTCTCCAGCACCACAATTCGACAGCATCAGTGCTTTTGTGCTCAGCTTTTTTATGGTCCAACTCTCACATCCGTACATGACTACTGGAAAAAGGGCCTTTGTTGGCAAAGTGATGTCTGGCTTTTTAATACACTGTCTAGATTTGTCATAGCTTTCCTTCCAAGAAGCAAGTGTCGTTTGATTTCTTTGGTGCTGTCACCATCCACAGTAATTTTGGGGCGCAAGAAAATAACATCTGTTGCCCTTTCCACTTTTTCCCCATCTGTTAGCCATGAAGTGATGAAACCGGACGCCATGATGGCCACTTTTTGATGTGGAGGTTATTTTTTTTTTGAATCATAATGGCCTTTTTAATATTTTTTATTTTATTTTATTTATTCATTTTAATTGGAGGCTAATTACTTTACAGTATTGTAGTGGTTTTTGCCATACATTGACATGAATCAGCCATGGGTGTACATGTGTTCCCCATCCTGAACCCCCCTCCAACCCCCTCCCCATCCCATCCCTCTGGGTCATCCCGCTGCACCAGCCCTGAGCACCCTGTCTCATGCATCGAACCTCGACTGGCAATCTGTTTCACACATGATAATATATATGTTTCAATGCTATTCTCCCAAATTATCCCACCTTCACCCTCTCCCACAGAGTCCAAAAGACTGTTTTATACATGTGTCTCTTTTGCTGTCTCGCATACAGGGTTATCATTACCATCTTTCTAAATTCCATATATATGCATTAGTATACTGTATTGGTGTTTTTCCTTCTGACTTACTTCACTCTGCATAATAGGCTCCAGTTTCATCCACCTCAGTAGAACTGATTTAAATGTATTCTTTTGAACAGCTGAGTAATATTCCGTTGTGTATATGTACCACAGCTTTCTTATCTTTTCACAAACACGTGAAAAGATGCTCAATATCACTCATTATCAGAGAAATGCAAGTCAAAACCACAATGAGGTACCACTTTACACCAGTCAGAATGGCTGCCATCCAAAAATCTACAAGCAATAAATGCTGGAGAGGATGTGGAGAAAAGGGAACCCTCTTACACTGTTGGTGGGAATGCAAACTAGTACAGCCACTATGGAAAACAGTGTGGAGATCCCTTAAAAAACTGCAAATAGACCTGCCATATGACCCAGCAATGCCACTGCTGGGCATACACACCGAGGAAACCAGAATTGAAAGAGACGCTTGTACCCCAATGTTCATCACTGCATTGTTTACAATAGGCAGGACATGGAAGCAACCTAGATGCCCATCAACTGACGAATGGATAAGAAAGCTGTGGTACATATACACAATGGAATATTACTCAGCATTAAAAAAAAATTCATTTGAATCAGTTCTACTCAGGTGGACGGAACTGGAGCCTATTATCCAGAGTGAAGTAAGCGAGAAGGAAAAACAACAATACAGTATACTAATGCATATATATGGAATTTAGAAAGATGGCAGCGAGAACCCAACATGCGAGACAGCAAAAGGAACGCAGATGTATAGAACAGACTCGTGGACTCTGTGGATTAGGGCAAGGGTGGGATGATATGGGAGAATGGCATTGAAACATGTTAATTATCATATGTGAAATCAATCGCCAGCCCAGGGTTGATACTCGGGGCTGGTGCACTGAGATGTCCCAGGAGGAGGGAATCGGGAGGGAGGAGGGAGGGGCGTTCTGGAGGGGGAGCATATGTAAACCCATGGTGGTTTCATGTCATTGTATGGCAAAACCAACATAATAAAGTAAAAAAAAAAAAAATTGGAAGTAAACACAAACCTCTTTTACAGTTCTAGTTTTTACATTTAAATTATGATTTATATATTCAGTGAAACTGTTTTATCAAGAAGTGTTTCATAATGTAAGTGAAATAGTGGATCTGTTTACCTCTGCTTAATGGCTATCCAGATCTCAATATTATTTGATGTATAAACTATTGTTTCTTTAATTATTTTTAAACTAAACCCAATATGATGAATATTTCGGTGAATTTCTGTTTTGTTTTTTTTAATTTGAATTTGTCTACTCTTAATTCTAATTCATTTTGTCTTTATACAATTCATCATTCTTCATTATAACTATGATAAAGGATATTCAGACATGTTATATAAGTGTATTACTACAAATAAACTTAAAAATCAATTGATCAATTTTTCCTTTTCTGTCTCATCTCCTTCTTCAATTTAAAAAAAAACACTTCAATTATGATTGAGTTCACACTAAATTTGTATAAGTTATTCCCCAGTGGCTCAGCAGTAAAGAATCCACCTGCAATGCAGGAGACACAAGAGACCCAGGTTCAATCCCTAGGTCAAGAAGGTCCCCTGGAGGAAGAAGTGGCAACCCACTCCAGTATTCTTGCCAGGAAGATCATGGACAGAGGATGCTGATGGGCTACAGTCCATGGGGTTGCTAAAGAGTCAAACATGACTGAGCATGAGCACAATACATGTGTCTACATATACATTATTGGAAAACTGTAATAACCTTACCAAACCAAATCTTCTTATACAAAAAAAATTCCATTCTATATAAAAGTCTTTTAATTTCCTTCCAAATTATTTTTCTTAAGATAGTACTTATTTCTTCTTAGATTTATTTCTAGATACTTTGTGATTATTTTTAACTGGCATTATAAGTTGAAATATTTTTTGTCAATTTGTTCTTATGAAAGTTAGTAGATGGAAAATCTATTGATTTGAAAATACTGATTTTGTGAGTGACCACTTGGCTGAATTTTGCATTTTATAATAATTTCTATGGTGATTCTCTTAGTGATTCAAGCCACAATCACATCATCCACAAATAATAATGTTTGTCTCCTTTTCAGTATTTACTTTATTTTCCTGTTTAATTGTATTACTTTGTGCTTCTATAAAACACTAAATAAAACCGTAACTCCAGGAAGGAAAAAGAGAATGGATAAATTCTAACATTTGATTCTCAGATTCTATAAGTTTAAAATTAATTTTAAAACACTTCCCTCATATAGTTGTTCTGAGGTTAAAATTATGATACAGTTAACAGGCTTAGGCCACAGTATGCATTTAATAAATGTCATATACTTCTCTCTCCTGGAAAATTTTAGATGCTTTTAATAGTTTTAGGTATCCATTAAAGGAGAATATTATTTTTATTTAACTAAAAATTATTTCATCCCAAAATATTCAATAATAATTAAATCATAATATATTAATTATGCTGCTTTTATGAGTAAGACATCATGAAAACTCTGGCTGTAGCACTTCCACAAAGACTTATTCTAACCCCATCTCTTGACTACACTGCAGCTACGCTGTTCAGGCTCTCACTAGCCCAACCACTAACTGGCCTCCTATTTTAGTCCACATTGCAATAATAGCAAACACATTTACAGAGCTTAAAATATGCCAGGTACTGTTCTGAGTATTTTACAGATATTAGCATTAAATTCTCATACTTTTATTTCCTTTAAACAAATGAAGAAAATGAAACAGAATTTAAGAAACTTCCCTATGTCTTTCAGCCTGAAAATGGTCAATATGTAAACCCAAGCTGATTCAAGGCTCATACTCATAATAAACATTTAATACCCATCAAAGTATAGCATCCATACTTCTCTTCTTCCCTTCATTCTGTGTTTGATGTTGATTCTGCTTCTTTCATATTTGTCCTTTCATTTCACATTTCTGTTTTCCTTTATATACCTTTACTGAGTACCCTAAAATCAGCCCTAATCAAACTCCTTTAACGGACTGCCATTGTCTCCTAATCAGTCTACTCAACTCCATTCTGCAGTGCATTCTCCTCATTTTATCTGAAGTCCTTCTGTTGGTTTAATGTTTTTGCATTAGAGTTAAAGTGCAGATTTCTTACTTTGGTAGTGCCCTGTAAGTCAGATTTCAACCCACCAAGGACCCCAAAATATTTCTGTACGTATTTTATGCTTTGTCCAAGTTGAATTTTTCATTATTCCTTCAAGATACTCTATATTTTCCAAACTTTGATTCATTTTTTATACTATTTCCTCTACCGAGGGTGACTTCTTATCTCCTGGGAAATTCTAAGCCATTTTTCAAGGACTCTTTGAATGTTAACTACTTCAGGGAATCCTTTCTCCAATCCCAGGCTGAAAGTGGTTTCTCCCTCTTCTCACCCTAGCAGTTTGAACTATGCTGGTGGCATAAAACGTGGAATCACATTCTTTTTTACAGATAGTTATGTGTATACATATGGCCACAGTTTGGGCCAGTGTGCTAATAAAATATTTTATAGAGAAGATTGTATTAAAGTAGACTTAGAAAGGATGTTAAGAGTGGGTTGAGTTTGGGTAGACAAAGTAGATAGTGAGAATATTAACAGTAAGAGAAAAAATAGGAGAATAAGGAGATAAGACAACTAAAGGAGAAATTTGTATAAAGGAGAAGCTGAAAGGTAGAATGGGGTCAGACTATGGAAGACATTTAATTATGTGCTAAATAATTTAATCCTGAACACAATGGAAGACTTGTAAAAGTTTTACAATTTAGGAACAGTGTGCCTGTAAGTGGTGTCCTGAGAAGGTTAATACGGTGCAGAGTATAGGATGGATTTGCAAATGGGAAGACCGGAGGCAAAGGAATAACCAACAGTGGAGCTAAAATGAAATTCAATTATCTTTCTGGTTAAACTTGAGTCAAGTTATAGATGTGATTGGCCAGAGTATATTACTGTATCAAAGATATTGTCCCAAATCAGCCACTTAATGGCAAAATCTTTCAGGTCAAAAGGACAATATTCCTCTTGGCAAACTATTTTATAATCAAATATTCTGTAATAGCATGAAGAGAGTTTCCGGGCTAGTATCTATCGTTAATAAAGGCCTGCACTTGCACAGTTCTCTCTTTTCATTCCAGTCCCTGGAAACACATTTCTGCATCTTCTTAATTGGAAAATGGAACCAATATTTGTAGAAGGATTATTAGGTTTCACATTTAATCTTCACAACAAGGCTACAGTTTAGATTTTTTTCTCCATTTTACAGTTGTGGCACAGGAGTCTCAAAGAATTTAGGTAAATTACACAAGAAAACATAACTGGTATGGAATACTAACAAAACTTTGGCTGCTAAAAGTCTCATCCACTTTCAAGTCTTCTTTGCCCTCCTCTAAAATGTGGGTGAATCTTAGACATACTGCATAGTATGTTTGATGGAACTTCCCAAGAAGTTCTAAATGCCACTAACTCTAGGGAAATAAGCCAATCATTAACAATTTAACAAAAGCCCTTACTCACTACTTATACAATTAAAGAGTGAGTAAATTAATTTGTTCTGTAGTAGTTTACTTCCTTATGAATAGAGAAGAGGGGGGGAAAGTGACACTTGACTAATTTTTTAAAAATCCCTTTGAGCAATTCACCTTCAAAACCCCAAATTATTTATTTTCAGCTAATTTTTACATCCCAACTTTCCCTTACATTTTTGTTTAGTTAGTTATTGGCTGCACTGCACAGCTTGCAAGACCTTAGCTCATTTCCAAGACCAGGGACCAAACTCCAGCAGTGAGAGCACAAGAGTCCTAACCATTGGACTGCCAGAAATTTATAAAACTTTTGAAATTTATAAAAAAATTTTATGAGTTAAGAGTTATGAAATGGCTTACCTGGGGTGGAGTGGCTTGGTGTCTCTAATGGGATTGCCATCCAAATGTCAGCAGGGTTGTCAATCATTTGAATTCTGCCTGGGCTGAAGGATTTAATTGTGATGTCACTCATGTGGTTGTTAGCAGGAAACCTCAGCTCTTTACCTTRTGGACWTCTCAYGASYMGSCAGCTTCTCCAGAGCAWGTGMYCYCAGGSAGMCRSSCWG
>ML660200.1:54974743-55075896 GCA_007570785.1 Antilocapra americana | reverse complement strand
CWGSSYGKCTSCCTGRGRKCACWTGCTCTGGAGAAGCTGSCKRSTSATGAGAWGTCCATAAGGTAAASAGCTGAGGTTTCCTGCTAACAACCACATGAGTGACATCACAATTAAATCCTTCAGCCCAGGCAGAATTCAAATGATTGACAACCCTGCTGACATTTGGATGGCAATCCCATTAGAGACACCAATCCATTCCACCCCAGGTAAGCCATTTCATAACTCTTAACCCATAAAATCTTTTTATAAATTTCAAAAGTTTTATAAATTTTATATTAAATTTTATAAATTTATAATATTTAATAACAAAATTCTCCAAGCCTGGCTTCAATAGTATGTGAAACACAAAATTCCAGAAGTTCAAGCTGGATTTAGAAATGGCAGAGGAAGTAGAGATCAAATTGCTAACAACCATTGGATCATTGAAAAAGCAAGAGAGTTTCAGAAAAACATCTACTTCTGCTTTATTAAATACACCAAAGCCTTTGACTGTGTGGATCACTACAAACTGTGGAAATTTCTCAAAGAGAATACCAGACCACCTGACCTGCCGCCTGAGAAACTTGTATCCAGGTCAAAAAACAACAGTTAGAACTGGACATGGAACAACAGACTGGTTCCAAATTGGGAAAGAAGTACATCAAGGCTGTAAATTGTCACCCTGCTTATTTAACTTATATGTAGAGTACATCATGTGAAATGTTGGGCTAGATGAAGCACAAGCTGGAATCAAGATTGCCAGGAGAAATATCAATAACCTCAGATATGCAGATGACACCACCTTTATGGCAGAAAGTGAAGAGGAACTAAAGAGCCTCTTGATGAAAGTGAAAGAGGCGAGTGAAAAAGTTGACTTAAAACTCAACACTCAGAAAACTAAGATCATGGCATCCGGTCCCACCATTTCATGGCAAATAGATGGGAAAACAATGGAAACAGTGACCAACTTTATTTGGGGGGGCTCCAAAATCACTGTAGATGGTGACTGCAGCCATAAAATTAAAAGACACTTTCTCTTTGAAAGAAAAGTTATGAGCAACCTAGACAGCATATTAAAAACCAGAGACATTACTTTGCCAACAAAGGTCAAAGCTATGGTTTTTCTAGTAGTCATTTATGGATGTGAGAGTTGAACTATAAAGAAAGCTGAGAGCTGAAGAATTGATGCTTTTGAACTGTGATGTTGGAGAAGACTCTTGAGAGTCCCTTGGACTGCAAGGAGATCCAACCAGTCCATCCTAAAGGAGATCAGTCCTGGGTGTTCATTGGAAGGACTGATGTTGAAGCTGAAACTCCAATACTTTGGCCACCTGATACGAAGAACTGATTCATTGGAAAAGACCCTGATGCTGGGAAAGATTGAGGGCAGGAAGAGAAGGGGATGACAGAGGATGAGATAGCTGGATGGCATCATCGACTCGATGGCCATGGGTTTGGGTAAACTCGGGGAGTTGGTGATGGACAGGGAGGCCTGGTGTGCTGTGGTCCATGGGGTCGCAAAGAGTCAGGCACGACTGAGTGACTGAACTGAACTGAACTGAACTGAGCTGTGTCTCTTGAATTGCAGTTCTTAAGACCAAATGAAACTCTTTTCTTATTTGCAGTCTTCTGCAATATTTTTTTTTTTTTGGTTAATAGAGTTTAAAAGTTTTCTTTCCTGATTTTATAGCTATGATGCTGGAATATTTGCTCTGCACATCTATAACACTCTGCTAATATAAAGCTGCAACCGCCAACATACTTCTTCAATAATTATAATTCAGTTTTCCATGGTTACAAATCAGAGGCTATAATAAGATTTTTTGTGAATGTATGTGTTCCACAGATGTGAAAGTTCAGAGAGAATGAAGCTGAGGGTGTTTTTTCCATTTTACTCCTTTATTTATTTAATACCACACTGTAAATTATTCAAAAGCCGTGTGCTCTTTGCAGCATAGTTTCTATTGCTCTTTACGCTATCACTTTCAGAGGATCAGTGTGCTGACAGGTAGCTCAATCACAAACTGTAGTTTTAACCAGGGACCAGTAAAGCTGGAACATGGGACTGTATACATTTCTCTTTAACTATAGAAATAGATGCCAGCAAGAAACTTTAGCCTGCATTCCCCATCTAAAAGGCATATCTAATCAGGAGGTAAACAACACAAGCACAGCAGCTTAGACACAAAAAATGCAGTCTTTCATCTCTAAACTAGACTGAATTTAATCTACCCTGAATGACATTCTGATTTTATCTTCTATAGAAAATCAATCATTCAACAGCTTTTCAGAGTTGGCTATTGAGTGCCTAAGAGTGGATGTGATTACCCAAGGAAAGTGACAGGCTGGGGATAGAATGTGCATGTCTCATGGGGTCGTACCTGGGTCTGAGCCCCAGTAGCTGGGGCCTGGACAGTAGCAGCGGTGACCTCAAGCCACAGAACACAAACTACAGAAAATCTCTAGGAGTCAAGAGAATTCCAGAAAACAATGCCCAGGTGGGATAACTCCGCATCAAGTGCCTTCTGATAGGATGCACTTATCACAGCCAAAAATGTTTAAACTAACCCTAAGCAAACTTTTAACATCTAACTTTCAGTTATGAAGAAATACAGGGAATAGAGGATAATGAAGAAAAAAAGTCTGACAAAATCAGAATATAAAGTTTTCTACAGGATATTGGACTCTCATGGAAAAGTCAATATTGGGGCAGGGTGGAGGGAAGGAAGAGACCTGTTTTAGAATAAAAGGAATTGAAGAAATATAATTTAAGAGATTTACATGCAATGTATAGTCCTTAATTATATCTTGATTTTTAAGATACAACTAGATATTCAGGGAGAAAATGAGGGAAATTTGAATATGTGCTTATGTATGAGAATGTGCTTTATTTAAATTTAGAAACATATACTACAATGTTTAGGTAAATTCTTCCAGATCTATAATTTACTTTAAACTAGTTTGGCCCTTGCTTTATATAAGAGAGGAAACAATATTATATTTATATGCAAGTAGTAGTTATATGTGTATTAATTCAACTTTTCTGTATTATTAAAAATTTACCACAAAATGCTTTTTGAAAAGAACAAACAAAAAAGTCTTTCTGGGTGAAGGAGGGGAAAGCCATATAGCAGCTTTACCAGAGCACTGATATAGGGGTTTACACTAGAAGAACAGAATCCAACTAAGCCACAAAAAATAGGCAGAGAAAACAGATTAAGAAAAGAAAGTACAAGACCTAGAGTGATGTCCTGAGATGCTTGCACATAACCCAGCAGTCTTTATGTTCTTTGGACAGCTCTCATCCATGGCATAGGAGCTGACAACATACTGGGTGTCTTTACAAAGAAAACTGAGCCCTTGACCCTTTGCCCTCTGACCCTCTTTCCCCTGTCTGCAAATTTCAGCTACTAGCCTTCCTAATTATTTTCTAATGGGACCATACTGATTTTTATACTAGTCTTTAGTTATGTATCTCTCTCCTTTTATACCTATTTCAAATCTCATCAGAAGGTTCTGAAAACAGCAGCATCACTTCCATTTGTTTCCATCTCTTTTAACTTGCATGAATCTTTTTCTCTCATATTTTGAAAGTTGTTTTTGATGGCACTCAAGCTTTGAAGATTTTTTGCTGTCTACATTTTCAGGCTATAAGAGTATGTTCATCATATCTCTTGTTTGGAATCTGTCCCCCTAAAACCAACAAGACACATGCCTCTGTCCACAGTGACCTTTCCAGGACTGCCCAAGGACTTGGATGGAAGCAGTCCTTCTGCCCCAAGTTCTAGAACAATCCAATCCAACAGCCAATTCTTCTTCATAGCCTAGAATTAGTCTCAGAGTAGTAGCTTCCAAGTTTCTAACTCTGACTTCTGAAAAATAATATAATCAAAAGAAGAAGTAAAGAATTTAGCACTGGGCACTATTTAACTGAGGTGATTAAACAAAAATCCAAATACTTGAATTCCCTAAAATGAACATTGAATTTGTGATCTGTGGAGAGATTAAGACTTCTTTCCTCCACTTGGCCACTTACATTTATCCTTTCATACTCACTTAAATGCTCAATTATTATGGCCTTGATTTCCCCAGGTATTCCTCTATAACATCCTTCATTACTCCATCTTATCTTCTGCTGGCTTTTGTCAAAGGTTTACAAAATATGAGAAGTAGAGTTGGAATTAGAAAATGAAAGTTGACTTCCTGTGAGGGCTGACTCTATCACAGTGCTTTCTCATCAACAGGAGAGAACAAGCTGGTGAGAGAAAAGACTTCTATTAGCAAGCTACTATTAGCTCCTATTAGTGAGGGAGAGGGAAGCTAGACATAAGTAACCATTTCTCCTAAGGGATTAGGTTTAGGAGCGATAAAATAAATCCAAGTTTTTAACAGAGCAATGTTGGTGCAAATAAACCAATAAAGAGAACTTGTGGCACAGAGGGACGGCGTGGGCAAAACTAAAAGAGAACTAAACCCTAATCGTAGGTGTGACTGTTACAGTGTTGTAGAACCCAATGGATGGTTTTGGCTTCTTCTGAGACTGAGTCTCAAGCAAACCATTATCCAAATAGAGTCACCACTATCTCGTTTAATGCCGACTAACTCCATGCAAGGGAGAATGTCCAACACAAAATAATATCATGGCCTGGAACCAGTATTGATTCTACTAGTTATTTATTTGTCAGTTGTACCCACAATACACACAACAGCCCAGGTATTAGGACTGTTTATATCAGATTAACCCGTATGTGTCAGTTAAGGGAGATTCTCCATAGATGCCCTTTTTCATATAAGGACAACTTCATATGCTTCAGCCTCTAGAACAGAAGGGTAGGACAAGTAATATAGAAAGAATACAGGAACATGTCAGGTGAAACTGTAGTAGAAGGAAGAATGTAGCTACCCTACATGAGTATAAAATACTAGATTCATAATAATTCTTGAGGTACTAAGAAATGTTAAAATTGTCTCAGAGCCAGGTTGGTGATTTAGGGAAATCTTGAAAAAGAAAGAATCCAGGTGGCTAGAAATGGTAATGTTCAATCAGAGAAAAAGGAAAGAATACAGAAACTACAGATGTGGATATTTAGCAGAATCTAAATAATAACTGATTATTAAAAAGTTAGTTTGTGAACACTATAAACAATGCAGTGATTACTAAAGCAACTGTAATATTTTGAACCAACAGCCAAATCATACTTGACAGTCGAACAAGACAGAAGAGATAATTTAGAAATAATAAAACTGGAAAATTGAATACAAAATTTTCATTATTTCCAGATGATATAATTGTGTAATCAGATAGTTATAATCAATTGAAAACTCATTTTAATTAATAAAGCAGTTCAGTAAATTAGCTAAATAAATGATAAATAAAAATCAATAGCTTTTCTGTATTTTGTCAGCCACCATTACACATTTTAATAGAAGCAAAATCAGAAAGATGACACCTGGCTAGTAATGCATGAATCAGCCTTGTGCAACTTCCAAAGGAAACAGATACAAAAATTCAGAAAAAGATGAACAGTCTTAACAATGCTGAAAATTAAGACTATAGGCCAAACTACGGTAGGAACTGAAAAAAAATGGCACTAATTACAAGAACTATTGAGATCAAATGGCTGTTATCATTTGTGGCCAAGTCATATGCATATGTTCATTATTCATAGCAGTCAAGCAATGGTGCTTCATTTTTTTTTATCTTAAATAATTATGAAAATATAGGGTCAGGCATATTTTAAAATTAAAGGTTAAAAACCAGTAGAGTGTAAGACAACGCAAAATACGAAAATAATTCAAAGAGAACAAAACCAGCAACAACAAAAATGTTGTCCATGCATCAAAAGGTAGTTGGAAAAGGAGAAGGAGGAGTGGAGGGATGGAGAGGAAAAGTGAACCAAAAACAGAAAATGTAAAGCAATATGGGAATAACAGGCAAGTGAAACACTCAATTATGGCAATAAATAAAAATGGGTTAAAAACAAAGTCTCCAGTAATAAGCCTTAAACAAAATACAACTACATATTGTTTATAAGAATCACACTTAAGAAAATGTGACATAAAAATTTTAGACATATAAATATATGGAAATGTTTATCAAACAAACACAAAAGGATACAAAATTAATATCAAGGTGATACAACTACAAAGATCATCAGCAAATGAAGTGATGTATTAGAAAAACAAGAAAAAATTACAACTAGCATGAACCATTATGCATCCATTAAAAGCAACAGTAAGTACACGTGTAACTGAACAAGACCCTATGCGCCCTTCCCAGGACAGACCTTTACCCCACGTTTTCTGCCTGCCTTTTCTTGGTAGAAAAACTAGTCTCCCAGGCCTCCCCTGAGTCACAAAATTTGACTCCAGAATTAATTACTGAAAAGATGTGAACAAAAGTAACAGTGGGGAGAACTGGCAACAATTTAAGTAGTAAATCAGCCATATAGCCATCATAGAATCTTTAATTCCTTCTTGAAATACACAAATAATTGTCTGACACACATTCCTGAGTGATTTTACAAGTGGAAGAAGTTAACCATATGGTCACCATGAACACATGGACCCCAGATCCGCTGAAGCCTGAGGATTGATGAAGTTAACACGTGACACTGCCCTGTTACCTTACCATCAGCCAAGCAGAGAACTGTGCACAAGGCTGATGACATACCCCGTGTTCTCCTCTCTCATCTTGCCCTTAAAAACTTCCCCAAAACCCACTGCAGAGAATGTGGTTTCTGAGCATTCATGCCTGCATTCCTTGTTTGACACCTACAACAAATGCTGCGTTTTCCTTCATAACACATCAATAGGTTGGCTTCACTCTGAATGGGCAAGGGGACCCAAGTTCGTTTCAGTAACACAAGGGTAATTTTTTTTTAGAAAATACAAGGAGAAATTGACAAAATCACAATCAAATGGGAGGTGGTATAAGATTCTTTGCTTCCCAGGTAGCTCAGTGGTAAAGAATCTACCTGTCAATGCAGAAGGTGCAAGAGACCATGTTCTGTGCCTGGGCTGGGAAGATCCCCTGGAGGAGGAAATGGCAATCCACTTCAGTATTCTTGCCTGGAGAATTCCATGGACAGAGGAGTGAAGTCCATGGACAGAGGAGTCTGGAGGACTACAGTCCATAGGGTCACAAAGAGTCAGACACAACTGAGCACACACACATGCAACATATTAGTTATTCAATCAACACACCATTAGATTGTTTGGCCATCAATCAAATTTAGTCTTCAATTGATCAATTAGAAAAATATAAATCTGAATAGAATAATAATATAGATCAAACTTTGGATCCACAAATACTTTTTTTAGCTACATAGTTACCATTTACCACCAGAAAAGATTTTTTATTCATTCAACAAGCACTATGGCCACAGCAATCAGAGCAGATAAAGAAATCAAAGGAATCCAGATTGGAAAAAAGAAGTAAAACTCTCTCTGTTTGCAGATGACATGATCCTCTATATTGAAAACCCTAAAGACTCTACGAGAAAATTACTAGAGCTAATCAGTGAATATAGCAAAGTTTCAGGATACAAAATCAACACACAGAAATCCCTGGCATTCCTATACACTAACAATGAAAAAGCAGAAAAAGAAATTATGGAAACAATTCCATTCACCATCGAATCAAAAAGAATAAAATACTTAGGAGTATTTCTACCTAAAGAAACAAAAGACTTGTATATAGAAAACTATAAAACACTGATGAAAGAAATCAAGGAGGACACAAACAGATGGAGAAATGTGCCGTGTTCGTGGATTGGAAGAATCAATATAGTGAAAATGAGTATACTACCCAAAGCAATCTATAGATTCAATGCAATTCCTATCAAGCTACCAGAGGTCTTTTTTAGAGAATTAGAACAAATAATTTCACAATTTGTATGGAAATACAAAAAACCTCGTATAGCCAAAGCAATCTTGAGAAAGAAGAATGGAACTGGAGGAATCAACCTACCTGACTTTAAGCTATACTACAAATCCACAGTCATTAAGACAGTATGGTACTGGCACAAAGACAGAAATATAGATCAATGGAACAAAATAGATAGCCCAGAGATAAATCCACGCATCTATGGACACCTTATCTTTGACAAAGGAGGCAAGAATATACAATGGAGAAAAGACAACCTCTTTAACAAGTGGTGCTGGGAAAACTGGATAGCCACTTGTAAAAGAATGACACTAGAACACTTTCTAACACCATACACAAAGATAAATTCAAAATGGATCAAATATCTAAGCATAAGAGCAGAAACTATAAAACTCCTAGAGGATAACATTGGGAAAACACTCTCTGACATAAACCAAAGCAGGATCCTACATGACCCACCTCCCAGAATATTGGAAATAAAAGCACGAATAAACAAATGGGACCTAGTTAAAATTAAAAGCTTCTGCACTGCAAAGGAAACTATAAGCAAGGTGAAAAGACAGCCTTCAGAATGGGAGAAAATAATAGCCAATGAAGCAACAGACAAACAATTAATCTCAAAAATATACAAGCAACTCCTGCAGCTCCATTCTAGGAAAATAAACAACCCAATCAAAAAGTGGGCCAAAGAATTGAACAGACGTTTCTCCAAAGAAGACATAAAAATGGCTAACAAACACATGAAAAGATGCTCAACATCACTCATTATCAGAGAAATGCAAATCAAAACCACAATGAGACATCACTTTACACCACTCAGAATGGCTGCAATCCAAAAATCCACAAGTAATAAATGCTGGAGAGGATGTGGAGAAAAGGGAACTCTCTTACACTGTTGGTGGGATTGCAAACTAGTACAGCCTCTATGGAAAACAGTGTGGAGGTTCCTTAAAAAACTGCAAATAGTCCTGCCATATGACCCAGCAATCCCACTGTTGGGCATATATACCGAGGAAACCAGAATTGAAAGAGACACGTGTACCCCAATGTTCATCGCTACATTGTTTACAATAGCCAGGACATGGAACCAACCTAGATGTCCATCAACTGATGAATGGATAAGAAAGCTGTGGTACATATACACAATGGAATATTACTCAGCATTAAGGAAAAACTCATTTGAATCAGTTCTACTCAGATGGACGAAACTGGAGCCCATTATCCAGAGTGAAGTAAGCCAGAAGCAAAAACAACAATACAGTATATTAACGCATATATATGGAATTTAGAAAGACGGTAAGGAGAACCCAGCATGCGAGACAGCAAAAGGAACGCAGATGTATAGAATAGACTCAGGGCCTCTGTGGATGAGGGAAAGGGTGGGATGATATGGGAGAATGGCATTGAAACATGTTAATTATCATATGTCTAAGCAATAGCCGGCCCAGGATTGATGCTTGGGACTGGTGCAACGAGATTTCCCGGGGGGAGGGAGGAGGGAGGGGGGTTCTGGAGGGGGAGCATATGTAAACCCATGGTGATATCATGTCATTGTTTGGCAAAACTAATTAAAAAAAATGTTTAATAAAAAAAAAGAAAGAAAAAAAAATAATAGAGTTATATATAGACCCTAAAATACTTTTCTAAAATAGTTTATAAAATACATATATTATAAATAAAATATATACATAAAATGTTAAAAAAAAAAAACAAGCACTAATCACAATCTATGTGCAAGATAACCCTGGTACCCTGAGCCAAAGATAATGCCCTTGTGTTGCTCATAGAAAGAACTCCAGGACTCCCCCAAAGCAACAGTTGTTTCTACTACACTCTCTGATTACAATATAACAAAACTAAAGTTAAACACACATACATACACACCATTTTTTAAATACTCCTCAGGAGAACTGAAATCAAAACTGCAGTTAATAATGTTTATAAATTAGTGGCAATGAAAGCATTGAATATAAAAAACATACAGGGTGTAGAAAAATTTAACTCAGATGTCAATCCATGGTTTTAAATGATTTCATTATTAAATAGGAAATATTAAAACTTAATAACCAAAGTATTCAACTCCAGATAGAAAGATGAAAGAGAACATACGTAAATTAGGTCTGGTTAGACTATAGAAAGTTGAAAGAGTCCATCCTCTCACCCTAATAACCAAAACAAACCACATAAGATAAAAAATTAAAATTTTTAAGCCAATCAGAAATCTAAGGCTATAAAGATACCTAAATAAGTTAACTCAAGAAATGAAGAAGCTCTGCATAGGAGAAAGGAAACCACAGCTGCTTTTATCTCAAGCATAGTGACAAGAATGAGGACAAATGTACCACTAATGTGTTTAAGGAGGACTTCCACATGGAATACACTAGAATTCAAAGGAACCTCTGCCACAGGTTCACTCTAAACTATATGCCAACCTTTTCCAACAGTTATTTACTTGATACAAAAATAATTCCCCAGAAACTCAGAAAGCTGGTAGTCAGAATATGAGTTCACTTCAGTTCAGTTCAGTCCCTCAGTTGTGTCCAACTCTTTGCGACCCCATGAACTGCAGAACACCAGGCCTCCCTGTCCATCACCAACTCAGAATATAAAGGAGAGAAAAATCATCAAGAGTTTGGAAAACTGGTGGCTCATCCATAAAGCACTAAAGAATTTCTTACCAGTGCAAGGAAACTTTTGAAAGGAAAGTTTTGATCCTACTCTAAGATGTTGAAGCCACTGGTGAACTGAGTCAATCAAACAAAAACTAAAAAATTAAGTAATAACAGATCAGCTCAACAGCAACAAATGACCACACTTACTTTGGTGCCACTCTAGCAATATGGCCAAAGAAGTAGCATGCTCTTTTAGGGGGTAATATTAACTTCAGTGTCTAGTATCCTTTTATGCACAATGCCTTCTATGCAATTAAACATTTAGAGACACACAAAAAAAGCATGAAAATGTGGCCTGTGATCAAGATAGAAAAGATCTACAGGAGACCCAGAGACTGCTCAAAGGTTGGAATTATTAGACAGAGACTTTCATATCTAATAAAAATATTAATAGTTCTGAGGGAAATGTAGACAACATGCACGAAGACAGAGAATTTCAGCCTTGAGTTGCAAACAGAAAAAAAGGGTGCTAGAAATATAAAATACAGTAGCAGAAATATTGACTGGATATATATCACAGTAAACATCCTCACTTTATTCTTAATCTTAGAGGAAGAACAGTCATGAAGGTAATGAAGTAACCATTAGGCATGGCAACCCGCTCCAGTTTTCTTGCCTGGAGAATCCCCATGGACAAAGGAGTCTGGTAGGCTACAGTCCATGGGGTCACAAAGAGTCAGACACAATTGAGTGACTAAGCATGCACACACATTAATGAAGTTAACTGGGGCTTCTCTGGTGGCTCAGCAGTAAAGAGTCTGCTTGCCAATGCAAGAGACATGGGTTTAATTCCTAGTCAGAAGATCCCCTGGAGAAGGAATACTCAGTATTCTTGTCTGAGAAATCCCATGGACAGAGGATCTAGTGGACTACAGTCCATGGGGTCACAAAGAGTCAGACATGACTTAGGAACTAAAAAACAACAACATGAAGCTAATTACAAGGTTGGAGGAGAGGAAGGACAAGGTTCTTTTTTTTTTTTTTCTTTTTTTGTTTTTCTCTTTTTTTTTTTTTAGCTGTCTTAACATTGAAGAAAATCCTTTGGGGTTTGTTGGGAGTTCATTTAGGTTGAATTTTGCCACTTTTTTTTTGCATCAATTTACATAATTTAATTGGCATCAGAAGTGGGATTCTCTAGAACAATCCTGAAAAGGGTGAGGGACAAGGATTGATGAACCTTTAACACTGATTTAGCTAACAAGTTACGCATAACATGAGACAGCAGTCACACCACCTGTTACTAGAGGTAAAGAATTTCAGCCAGAAATGACAGACCCAATACCCAAGGACTTGGCTCCCTAAATACACAAAAAAATGCAAAGTCATGACAAACAAGCTAAATATAAAATTCTTTGGTTATCTTTGTCTGCAATAGCTAAAATCAAAGTAAAGCAAAGTATTGAGGTAAATTCTGGTGCTACATTATGCTCAGATTGTCGTCTCTAGCCTTTGGGCCATGATCAAAAGGAAAAATTTGTGCTGGAAAAGCAAATAGTGCTTCTACAACATCTAGATGGACTTTCCAGCTGGCACTAGTGGCACTAGTGGTAAAGAATCTGCCTGCCCAAGCAGGAGATGCAAGAGACACTGGTTTGACCCCTGGAAGATCCCCTGGAGAAGGAAATGGCAACCCACTCCAGTATTCTTGCCTGGAAAATTCCATGGACAGAGTAGCCGGATGGGCTACAGTCCAGGGGGCCACAAGAATTGAACATGACTGAGCACACACACACACAAAATGTCTGGTTACCAAAAAGATAGCTGGGGGAGATAGACAAAAGACTACTAAAATCAGAAAGTGTAACATGAAGGAGATGTCTCATTTTATGAATCAATGTCATCAGCTTCCTGAAAAACATTTACTAAATTGATAATGAGAGTGAGAAACTTAGGGGAAGTTTTTCTGGTTTTGTATGTTGCAGAATGGAGGAGTGTGTTTGAACTGATGCAAGACCCATCTCTCTATTGAACAATCACAGACGACTATAAAATTTCTCTAGGAGGAAAGACCCCAAATAGAGCTAACAAGAAGACCCGTGAGACCACTACTGCTGATGCTGAGAGGCTGTGAATGGGATCCTACAGGAATGGACAGTTACTCTAGACAGAGATTTGCACAGCTGGTGGCAGATGCAAATGCTCAAAACACTGTGAAAGGACGGGGACAGAGCTTACTATACCAATTTGGATCACCAAATGACGTTCCTTTAGACCAAGGAACACAGTTTACAGCCAAGAGTCTGAGAATATTTTAATGATAATTCATAAAATGCAGCAGTGGTTTTTAAATTTGCATTTTCAGTGTTTGAAACTTGAGTTGAACTCATTCACAACTATGGTAAAGGGAAAACATACTATTTTATTAACTGGAAGACCTGCTTCATTTTAATATAATTCTTTATTTATTTGTTGTCTATAATCATCTTAAAATACCCATAAATTGCATCTTCTCCATAAATTATTTGGTGTCTACAAGAGTAGCACACGGCAAATGCACAAAAATCTGTGTAATGGAAATAATAGTGTTGATGACGATGAATGATATGTAGATAAAAAGTATACATAGCTAATTGAAAAAATTTCCATTTCATTATTAAAGAGTATCTAGGAACTAGGAGAACAAAAGAAGAATAGTTAACAGAAAAAAAAAGTTATCAGATTTTTAAAAGCAAAATCCAAAAGGAAGGTGGAAAAGGAAGCAAAGAAAGAAATCACTTAACAAAACCATTCAGTAAAACATGTAATAAGAACCAGGAAATGCCTAAGGCACTGATATAACAGCAATTAGATCCTCATTTTCCATTAACATTCTATTTGATGCCTCAGGGAGTCTCAGCTCACATTCCTGGGAGACATCATTCTTGAAGGTTGGTTTGCTTCTTGTCTTGTCCTTTTTTCTTTCAGAATTATTAAACTCTATCAATGGTATTAAAACAAACGTCTATCATAGGCAAGAAATTGCTTGTGATAAGAATTTGATTGTTTCGGGAATGGATTACTTGATTATTTTGATTTTGACTGAGTACAAGTCATGATGAATGGGCATTGCCATTTTACATTAATTCATTAATAATAGATATTCATTCCTTTATATTCAGTAAATTCCATTTTGTACATTTTTTCCCATAATTCTTAATACCATGGTAGTGATGAAAGGAGTATCAGAGAAACTACACACTCCTCCAAGGCCAAGATCACACATCAATACATCAGTATTGCATTGATGCCTACATCAAGTCATCAATATTAAAGCTGAAAAGGATGTAAGAGTTTATCTATTTGAACTTTATCATTTCGATACTGGAAAAGCTTTAAGTTCCTTGAGACTCACCCAGAATCACACAGGTGGGTTAGCTGCAGATCTAAAGTAAAGCCACGATCTCCTCACTACATTTTTGCTACTCCCCACTTTGTATTTTTCATAATCCATCATATTCTGTAGTCAAACCGGGAATCAGTTTGTCTTAATTGGGGTTTTCCCAAGAAACAGAATCAATAGGATGTATTCATATATAGAAAGAAATTTATTATTAGGAATTGGCTCAGATCTTTGTGGATGCTGGCAAGTCCAAAATCTGCAGTGTGGGCACAGTTAAGGGAAATTCACACAAGGATCATAAAGACAGATCTACCTTAAGTCACAAAGGAAGCTTTCATTCAAGTCTCAAAGTTTATTGCTAGGAGATGAATTTACAGATATCAAAATTCCACCACTATAATTCTGACCAGGTTTTGATATTTCAGACAAAATGAAATCGTTTAAATGTAAAAGAATTATTTATTATCTTCCATTCCTATTTTCTGATGCATTTGGATTTCTGATCTATACTCACAAGCTGTAAGTTTACTTTGAGTACAATTCAAGGCAGTTGCTATTGCAAAATGACTTGAATATGAAACTAGTCTTTTTAGGGTCACCATCTGTTGTTCATGACACTTAAAATAAAGGAGATTTCAGTTGCTAAATATTCCACAGAAACATATGAAGAGAATTGAAAAGGTTTGGGTTTCTAAGAAAATATAATATCCTGTAAGCACAATGAAACCCTTTCTTCAAACTGTTTATAACAAAGAAGTGCTTAATTATATTTGATATACATAGATCTTTTTGGGAAAAAAATAATACATGAATTAGATCCAGCCTTCTGTAAAGCAAGTGGAATGATGAAAATCAGTGATATTCTTAATTATAATCATGTAAGGAGAGAAACTAATGAAGGTAAAGCAATCTTCACAAAGTAAATAGCTCTGAAAAGGCTAACTGATGTGTTCCCCTTATTTTAGGCATAATATGCATCAATTGTGCAATGACAGACTTGAGCTTTGAAGGCCAAGGGGTCTAACGATGTTTCTCTAGAAGGGTTAATCGGAGTTTCTAAGGCTTAGAGACTCATTTTTAAATGATTTGAATATGCTAGAATGTCTCATAGGACTAACTGATGAATACTAATTAAGATTCCAAATTCCTTGCAAATAAAAAATTAAAAGACAAATGTTTAGACAAAAGAGTACCTACTAGTAATGTTTTGAGCTCCTTGGATGAAGGGTTTTCCAGAACAGCTCAGTTGGACTATTACAGAAGAATAGGAGCTGCCATCTTTTGTGAACCACTCTAATCTATAATAATCTACCCTGTCAATAAACCAGTTAAACTGTGGCTTTGTCAGAGAGCCGGGGTCAGAAAGTATTATCGTAGATTGTCATTTTGCTCTCTACATGGTGCACTACACATCATTTTAAAATGATATGCTGTGTTCAATATTTTATATGACTGAAGGATAACTCTAGACTTGAATTTATTGCCATACATACCTGCAACTAAATCATATAATATTACTTCAAACACTATTTTCAAGATATCAGCTAGCATAACTGATGATAAACTATTTTATATATAAATTCATTTTGTCTCATTTTTCATTTTCCACTTTACTGCTTTATAGCTATATAAAATATCTTACACCTGGAAGATTCTTTAACATCTTTACATATAATCTAATTCTGTTGGAGTTCGATACCTAAAAAAGAAAACTTGTCCTCTTGATGAAAAATGCTTTAAGGTTTTTTTTTTTTCTTTCTTATCTTGGAGTTGCTATGATTTGGGGAAGAGCTCTTTGGGGACAAAAATCAATGCCTTCCTATTGCAAATGCTTGTTTTCAATATGACTGAAGAAAAAAATTAGGATACACATGTTTTGTTACATTTGTCTCTGAATTACTAATATCCTGTGCAAATATCAATTAATCCTGAATTTCAATTGCAATTTTATTTAATTGTACTCAACTTGCCTCACAGTGACTATTTCAACATGTAAACATCAACAATTATCTTACGTTGCAAAGTTTAAACCAGCAACCTCATTCAACAAAAATCAATGAGGTGCTTTCCAAGACATTGTATCATTTAGTATATAGAAAACTCAATAAAACAAGAGTGTTCTTGCTGAAAAGAAAGAAGAAACTTGTTTAATATAGGCAGAGATCACACAATAATTACAGAGAGCATTTATCTCTTTGAAATAAAAATATTGACCAACAACCTGAAGACAGATTTGCTCACAAAGTATTTTTTTCCTCTTCTGAAAATGTTATGACAGACTAGCAATATAATTAAGTGAAGAAAGACCAGAATATCTAAGTACAGAGACTGACATTTTATTTGTTTTTCACAGTTTTAATAGAACCTCTTAATGTGATGTGAGGCCCACAGACTAATAACTACAGCTCCTAATTTTCTTTTTTTGTTATTAAAAACATTTTTTTCTCAAACTTTAAATTTTATTTTTATTGGGGTATAGCCAATTAACAATGCTGTGGTAGTTGCAGGTGAACAGCAAAGGGACTCAGCCATCCATATACACGTATCCACTCTCCCCCAAGCCCCCCTCCCAGCCAGGCTGCCACATGACATTGAGTAGAGTTTCTTGCGCTATACTGCTGGTTATCCATTTTGAATATACTTTGTGTACATGACCTTCACATACTCCCTAACTATCCCTTTCTCCTAGCAGCCGTAAGTTCATTTTCTAAGTCTGTGAGTCTCTGTTTTGTAAGTTCATTTGTATCATTTCTTTTTAGATTCCACATATAAGAGTTGTTATATGATATTTCTTCTTCTCTATCTGACTTACTTCACTCAATATGACACTCTCTAGGTCCATCCATGTTGCAGCAAAGGGCAGTATTTCATCCTTTTTAATGGCTGAGCAATATTCCATGGTATATAAGTACCATATCTTCTTTATCCATTCCTCTGTCTAAGGGCGTTTAGGTTGCTTCCATGTCTTGGCTATTGTAAACAGTACTGCAATGAACATTGGAGTGTACAGCTCCTAATTCTCTTAAACTCAAGGCCATTTAGGCACAGTGGTTGCAGTGTTAAAGCAGAAGCCAAATTAGCCAAAGGAATTCTGCACAACTATTTTGTACAATGTACACTCAGTCTATAGGACATCATATCTTGATATCCAGAATCACATGCCAGTAGATTGTGGTTAATAAAATAGCATAAGATTTTATAAAAATAATCTACACAGATCAAACACGTGACTGTGTAATGGGCATTTACCTACGACTAACCTCTGAAGGTCCTGGATGTAATAATACATCTCGAGTCGAGATAAATCAAGAAGAAAGATGATACAGGGAGCAGAAGAGCCAGGCATTTGTGTCTCTCTCACTCAAGTATAGATAAAGTCTATGCAACTTCAGGTAAATTAATTGGTGTCTAGTTCTCAACCCCCTTTCCCACCTCCATAAAATAAAAATGGTGATGGTTGCCAAGTTTTATGGAGATGCCAAGATATGAAAAGATTATCTTTTCCATCTACACTCTAAATTCTGAGATGAAATACTCCATGTAAACTGTATTAAGATAACTTTATTTTCCCGTGTCAATTTTATATATATTTATAGTTACTATAGACCTATTACAGATAATAGATCTCTAATAAATTAGCTAAACTGAAGTATCTGTAAACTTACTGAAGATTACATTGGAGAAGCGGTGGTAAGAATGCAGATCACATTGTACACCTTAGTTTACCCAATGTCATTTGTCAATTATATTTCAATAAATCTGAAAGATTAAAAGGACAAAAAAACAAGAATGCTAAAGTAAATGCTAAAGGCAAATAAAATTCCAGGCCTACCACGTTTATATAATTTTAATGGTTTAAATGTAAAGAGGAATGTGATGGGAATTACATAAAAGAACAGAACATGGGTGGATCATCAGAAAGAGTAACTAAGGGTTTCCAGAAACATATGTTAAACTGTGGTAACAGTGACAATAATGATTAAAATGAAATAAAGTACTTAAATAAAATATAAAGAAACATTACATCTTCAGGTAAAAGCATAACATCTTTGCAACTGAAAAATCTTTGACCAAGATTTTTGAGAGAGCTTCTATTCTTATTAATAGGTTTATAGAACACTTTTACAGTCATGACTAATTTCCACATACAATAGCTAAGTGAAAGTGAAAGTCGCTCAGTCATTTCTGACTCTTTGCAACACCATGGACTGTAGCCTGCCCGGCTCCTTTGTCCACCGACTTCTCCAGGCCAGAATACTGGAGTGAGTAGCCATTCCCTTCTCCAGGGGATCCTCCCAAGCCAGGGATTGAACTCAGGTCTCCCACATTGCAGGCAGATTCTTTACCAGCTGAGCCACCAGGGAATAGCTAAACCATCTATCAAATAACCTGTCAACCCTTCATGAATGTATCTGTTCTGTCTAACAGGACATGTCTTATTCCAGTGGGTGCATACTCAGAATCTCTACTAGAAATCTATTGATCATGTAAGATCAGTTCTCCTAAGGAAACAAAGTTATTAGCAGAAGATAGGAATGCTAGACAGTTTTTTTAAAAGGTAGATATCTTATTGGATTACTATGAGGCTTTAAATAAGACTACAAATGCAAAGCATTTAGCACAGTACCTGGTGCATAAGAAGTGGTCATTTTTAATGTCAGTTATTGAGATGGGGACTCTCTCTCCCACTCCAAATGTTCCCACTTTGGCCTGTGAAGTAAGAATACTTCTTTTTGGCCATGCCATGCGGCATGGGGGATCTTAGTTCCACAGCCAGGGATGAACCCATGCCACTTGCAGTGGAAGCACGGAGTCTGAACCACCAGACCACCATGGAATTTCAGTTCAGAAATAATGAGAAGGCATTTTCCTCTCTTAACCTTTCTTTTCCTTTCTCTTCCCTCCCCTAATCTCCTCACCCGCTTCCATTAGATGAGAAGAGTGATTTATCTCATTGGTAAGGTTTGGAAAATCAGTAGTCAAGAAGGACTCACTCTCTCAAGATTTCCCTTTTGTAATACCCTGTCATCAGGAAAGAGAAATACATTCTTTCCCCTGCTCTATAAAAAGTGCAGTGAGATCATAGCTCATGGTTTGCTTGCTAGAAATTAAACCAGAAGCCTACCTCTTCCTTTGGAAAATAAGGTATGTTGATTCCCCATGCATCTAGCCAAATGTCTGCTTTAAGTCTCTTCTTAAAAGGCCACCCCACATATGCTAGAAGGGCAAGTCTCAAGAAATCTGGTTATAGTAGAAGCTCTATAGTTCAGCTTTACCAGAAAAAAAATCAAGCTAGTATCATGATTCTGTATACAAATCATGTATACTGTTTTTTACTGAATCCAAACTCAGAGGAAGAAAAGTGGGATTAATCATCATGTGTTTGACATATATTTTCAAGAGCAGCAGCTTTAGCTGTTGCTATTGACATTGGCACAGCATTAAACAAGAAAGAGATTTACAGTGGCTGTTCAATGTAATTTTAGGTTTAGTCATAGTCTTCACATCATCCATAATGCTTTACTAGAAGCTGTCTGATAGACACAACAGCATGTAACCAAGGAGGTAGCACTGAAACTTATTAAACATAACAGCTAAGATTTGGTAGATTGCAGCCTGTGTGTGTGTGTGTGTGTGTCTATGCTCAGTCACTTCAATCATGTCTGACTCTACGATCCCATGGACTACAGACCATCAGCCTCCTCTGTCCATGAGGATTCTCCAGGCAAGAACACTGGAGTGGGTTGCCATGCCCTCCTCCAGGGGAATCTTCCTGACCCAGGGATCAAACCCACATCTTTTACATCTCCAGCATTGGCAGACAACATTTTTACCACTAGCACTATCTGGAAAGCCCCCTATAGTAGCATGCAAAGCTTAAATTTCTGTGATACAAAGACATTTATTAACCTAAGAATACATATATAAACAAATAAGCAAACCAAACTTTGGGAAAAAAGATTAAACATAACTTGTATATAGGAATGATACCAAAGTGTCTTAACATTGGCTTAAATAAATATCCAGGTTAAATGAGCCTGAACATATACTTATAGGCACGTATTCTTTGGAGAAGAAAGCCAAGAAAGCAGGACAGGAGTTAAAATCAGAGAGGATCAGAAAAAAATAAAGCATGGGAGAAAGAGACTTTGCCTTCAAAGGAAAAGCAGTATTAAAATTTCTTAGTACCGCTTTAATAAAATGGAAGAGTTTCAAAGAGCATTAATTTGATCATCATTTTAAAACTCTTAAGCTTAAACTACAATTTTCTCTTATTTCATTATGTCCTATAGAATTTCAAAGAATTTATATATTTCTTTAAATTATACACTGTCATAAAGCTTTCCTTCCTTAGAAAAACTTATCAGACTGTAGCAGGAAATCTGAATCCACAAGAAAAATAAACAAGTCTTCACTACCATCAAGATAAAAAAAATTATCCTATTTTTACTGCTCCATTAAAGCACTGAAAAATTGGAATTTCTAGGAGTAAAAATTAGAGAATGCTAGTCTTTGACTATGAAATTCTACATTCAAATATAATCAAGTACATTTTAATAAGACAATCCTGTGACACCAAAGTGATAATTATATACAGATGAAAATAGTTTGAATTTGCACAGATAGTATTGACTACTCTTGAATAATATATGAATAACAGATACAAGAATAATTATTAACAAAAAATAGTCAGGAGTACACACAAAATTCTTTTGATGAACTGCCAAGAACACACCAAAAACAAAGTTGTTTCTTCTGATGTTATGGGTGACTGCCAAGTAATTCCATAACTTTCATTTTTACTTATATATAATACAGAGGGGAAAAGGGGGAAATGCTTAGATTTTTCTTTGGTTAGTGAGAGATCAAGGCCTGCCTAAGAATTTGAACTAGAATATGGTAATGAAATATAATTTTGAATCTTATTTTAAGACCTTTGCAAAATTTTGAATGTGATTTGGAAGGAATGATTTCGTAAGTAAGGGAGATTCTATTAACACTCCCAGGTCAAGGAAAGACATAAACATAAGGAATCCCCAAGGTAGAGATGGCAAGGAGTTGTAAGGACAGCGGTTTTAGATTATTCTCTGTTGCCTACTGTGCTATAGACTGCCACCATACCACCACATCTTCAATCAAAGTGTACTCTGTTTAAGTGAAGTATCCAGGAATATGAGAGAAACACAGTAACTCATTGGCAAAGTCAGGCAGAAATCAAACAGCAAGCTTCTGGAGTGATGTAACAAGCAAGGAAAAAGAAATTCAACGTGAAACCACACGAAAAGGTGCTGGGAGATAAGAGAGACCTTCCCTGCCGATCCTACATCTGGAACTTCCTAGCTACCAGGCAATGGCCAAACTCAATTTTCTGATATGCTTGCATACAAATATATGGCTGAACTTCCCACTATTTTCAGATAGACTATCTTTTCCATGCATCATTCATTTTAATTCACTTCAGGTTTTTAGTCACTGTTGTTTCTACTTCTCAATTTGAAATTAGTGTTAGTCTATCTTTTTCAATTCAGTTTGTCCAGAGTTACTGGTTAATCCCATAATGTTAATGATACTTATGAGCTATACCTTTCCAATCAATAGATTTTAGAGTTTAAGATTAATAGCTGTTACAGCTCAAATACAGAATTATCCATACTTCTGGCTGTAAAGCAGATAAAAACCTAGTACCTCAAAGGAAGCACACCTATGCTTTGAAACTACAGTGTTTTCCCTACCAATGCTTTATGGACATATAGAGTAGGTAGGTCACAGGCTTACTTGTCCAACCTAAGAAGAACTTTGCAAAAAAATTGGGGAACCATTAGCCTATGAGATAGCTTCAAACTTGTGCTCTCAACTGAGAGTAATGCTATTATTTTTTTCTGAATCATCAAAAAGTCACAATAAGTCATGACTAGATTTGAACCATCATATTCTAAAAGGGGCATTCACAACATCAGGAAAATTTTATAAATGATGTAGATTGAAAAGGGACCAGAATTACATTGTAACTCTATTGAAACAATAGATCTATTGCCTGAATGCTTCTTTCTGAATTAGTTATAGATGCATATCAAATGCAATTTAAAATTATCTTTCATGATCCCAGGTGGAATAACAAGAGAATGCAACAAGAACCATTTACACTGTGCAATTGATGATCTTCATATAACTTCTGTGTAAAATTACATTTCACTCAGAGATAAATTATTGAGAACTAAAGAATGATTTCTCACCTCAAAACTCCCTTTATTCTTCAAACTATCTTCACAGAGTCTCTTGGTAATCAAGGCATCAGATGGAAAAAGCTGGAAAATTTACTTAATTTCTCAAATCCATGTGTTTAATATTAAATAACAGAGACTCTGTAATTCGGCCTTATACTTCCACCATTGATCAACCAGACAGTGATATAATAGAAAAGCAGGTAAAATATATCTTCTTAATTTGTATTATTTTCAGGTTAACATTTAGAGCATATGGCTACCATGGTAATAAGCTAAAATAGTCAAAAGAGGGGGTGAAGAGTTTTGAATAACAAATTTAAGTCCCTAAATTATGGGTACAGAATTTTAAAGGTTTCTATTCACAGACTATAAGAGAAATACAACCTAGGATTACATGAGAGTATATGTTTATATGCGTACAAATTCAGAAAGTACAATTATGAACAATTCATGAAAGGAAAGAAAATTTAAACATGTTATCTTTCCTCACAAGGCAAAACATAAATATTCAATTATTACTTTATTCCCCCAGAGAAAAAAGCTAAAATAGAAGAATAATCCAGTGTTGGTAACCTTGATCTGCAGAAGCAGTCCACTTCTCAAAGACAAGCCCCTGGGCTCACATAATAGCAGAACAGGTGATTCACATCAGTGAACAGATTGTATTGTCTTACTTTAGATGATTATTACCTCTGGGGAAAAAAAGTGGATGAGAAACTCTTGGCTTTCATAAGAAAATTTAGTTTCTATTAAAAAAGCAAACAACTCGATTTAAAAAATGGGCAGAACTGAATAGACATCTTTCCAAAGAAGATATACAGATAGCCAATAGGCATATGAAAAGATGCTTAACATGGCAAATTGTCAGAGAGAATAGCTATAGGTAAAAAGTCTACAAATAACAAATGCTGGCAAGGATATGCAGCAAAAAGAACCCTAGTATGTTTTTGGTGGGCATACAAATTGGAAAACAGTATGGAGGTTTCTCAAAAGGCTAAAATAGGAGTACCATATGATCCAACAATTTCACTCCTGGGTATACATCCAGAAGTAGAAAAAAAACTGAGAAACACCACTTCAAAAAGATACATGCACCCCAGTATTCATAGTAGCAATATTTATAATAGTCGAGGTATGGAAACACCCATCAACAGATGAATGGATAAAGAAGATGTCGTATATATTTATATAGTGAAATATTACTCGGCCACAAAAAAAATGAAATCCTGTCATTTGCAACAATATGGCTCAATCTAGAGATTATTATACTAAGTGAGGTCAGGCAGAGAAAGACAAAAACTCTACTATCACTTGTATCAGAAGTCTAAAAAACAAAACTAACAGATGAATATAATAAAACAGAAACAGAATCATAGATACAGAGAAGAAACTTGTGGTTACCAGTGGTGAGCAGAGAAAGCAGAGGAGCAAGAGAGGAAAGGGGGATTAAGAGATACAAGCTACAATGTATCAAATAAATAAGTTTCAAGGACATATTTTATAGCACTGGGAATATAGCCAATAGTTTAAAATAACTTTAAACATAGTATAATCTATAAAAATATTAAATCACTATATTGTACACCTGAAAGTAATTCACATTGTAAATCAACTATAATTTTTTTAGGAAAAGAAAATTTACTTTGGCTTATCAATTAAAGGGATTATGAAACATGGAATTATCCTAATAAGGGTATGCTTTCAACCCACTTTACTTGAAAAATATAGTATTTTATGATTCCTAGCTTATTACCTGATTATACACAGGTCAAGGATTTCATTTTTAAAATACTAATGTTTTCTGGCAACCTCACCTTCTCAAGGTCCAGGTTGTCATGTATCATGCGTCATAACAGTTAAACCTCTGCTTCATCAGCTTCCTAATGTTACCTGTGCCTGCTGCTCTTTATTGTCTAAAGCAGTGAATGTCTGAGTCAGTGTCCTGGTATCTCACAGACACAGGACTTGCTTCACCCATCCATCTAAATAGTTCTCCATCCTGGCCCCCAGGGAGTAGTTCTAACTTGAACAACTTATCTGTCACTTCGATTCTCTGATTAATAATTCAATGACTAGAGCTAAATTTTTTAAGCAATTAATGAAGTTTTGTTGGTTCGGCCTTTTTTCCTAACCAATGACAAAGTGAGAGTAATCAACATGTAAAATATGGAAGGTTTTGTGTGAGTGTTTGGAGGGTAGGATTTAAAATATCCAGTATAGGCAATCAGAAAATGAAAAAGTACTGCTCTTGATTGTCAGAAAACTGGAAAATACTACATCATATAAAAAATATATTTTTCCAAAATCTTCAATTAGCAAAAATTCACTGAGCTGTGTGAGATTCCAATTCTATGACATCCCTGGATATTTCCTGAATGTTTAATGTGGCTAATAATAAATTTATGCCATTCTAAGATTGCCAAAGAAAGATGGAAAGATTTTATTTCTTAGTTTCTGTTTGGTTTATAACATTTTTTTTATAACTTTAAATCATTTCATAGAACTTCAATCTCATTTTGAAGGAAAAGAAATAGCTGTTGACAGTGCTTTAGAAATTAGGATTAAGCTGCCAGTAACCTTGATGTCAGGCAGTGGAGCAAGCAATAAAATAATGACATGTGAGAAGATAGCCTTATCCTGGACAAGGTCAGACCTGGTCCTCCCCACCAGAATCCATTAAAAGAGTGTTTTTCTTATTGATTTGTTTGTTTGCTTGTATAAAAATAAAAATAGGTCTCTTTCACTCTAAATCTGACTCAAAAATTACATACTTTTGGTCTGCTGATACTTTCCTTAACTTAGTTAAGAAGATCTATCTTGAGTTATCACTACTAATAAAAGCTATTCAAGACATGGACTTAGCCCTGCTGATATTTCTGTTGTTTTGGCTCAACAGGAATTCTAGATATAACGTCTCATACCTGTTAACTGTCAATTATGGGTAATCATAAATTTTAATTTCTCTGTATCTTCACTGAAAATATCCTGATAAATCTAGATGCAATCCATTTTTCATCATTTGGAAATGTTATTTTCCATATTTTTCTATTAAAAATTGAAATTTTAACTGAAATTTCTAATAAATGAAATACTCCTTTCATTTTTATCAACAAGAATTGCTTGGTGTCCCACACTGTTTTTCAAAACTTTGCTCATCTTTTGTACATAGTTTGCTGGCTTTGTCTAAAGCACAGTGTTTTTTATTGTATTGAGAATACTCCATTTGAGATCTAATTAAGTGAACAATATATTACTGTTGACTATCAGTACAATTAGTTGTATAGAGGACTCTAGAGCTTATTCATCTTGCTTAGCTGAATCTTTATGTCTGTTGCTTAGGAACTCCCTATACAATAACAATTGATGTCAAGTACCTGCAAAAATTCTAACTAAAATTGTGTTGATCAAATTCATAGTCCCATATTTTCTTATCACATTCTTAAGATTATACATTTCATGTGTATTTTTCCTAAATACCTATTTAATATCCAAATTCTAACCAAAGTTTCAGAATTTAATATGGCTATCATCTCAAAATGGCCTTATTTTTATAGTAGCTTTATTGCATTAATTGAAGGTAACATTCTATATTGTTTCTTACAATGGTGTGTCAGTCAACAATTATCTTAAAATTTTAAAATACATCTAAAATGCTCTCCTAATCTACTTTTGTACTTCTCTAGAAGTTGGCAAACATGGAGAATATCTAACTCAGAAACTGTTCCAAGTCCAGTTTTCTCCAGAATAAATCTCTGTCCTCAATTTTCTGTTGCATTTTGGCTCAGAAGTCTTGAATTCTACTCTCAACTTTGCCAAAAAATAATCTAAGCCTTCCTTCTTTGGGCCTCAATTTTCTCATAGAAATGAGGAATTGAGTTAGACAACTTTTAAGTTTCTAACTCTAAAATATAATTCTTGCTACAATAAACCAGTGCTAAGTATTTTTAATCAAATTATAGTAACTGACACATTATCAAAAATGAGGCCTTAAGGAGTATATCTAACAGCAAGATCAATACCATGGACTCCTCCAGCTTCCATCTCTTGATCAGCATTGGAAAGCTTTGGAGTAGAAAGAAAGAGCCCTTTAGGACTCTGAACAGTTCAGTCCAGTAGTCAACTGCTTTTCCCATATACTTCCCATTATGTAACAACCTATCTGACCCTCAAAGGGCTTCCTTGGTGGCTCATACATGAAAGAATCTGCCTTTCAATGACCCTCAACATTAATCGTTTTCCAATGTTCATATCAACACTACATCTTGAGTAAACATTTTGAACTAGAATCTCCCTAAGCGGGAGTTCTGTGATAACTGAGTGTTATTACCTTGCCCTATTTCCCCCAAAATATTCCTCACAATGAAATACAATTTAAACTAGTCATTCTTAACCTCATTACAGAGTAAAATTAAATTCAGACTCAGTTATGAAAATATATTCATGCAGTTACTCTACTGTTTTGCTCTCAGTTTCTCTTGAAGATTAAATAAACCAAATACCAGGTGAAAAACACTACTAAATATTCTTCAAAAACCTTTATACAGAGATTGTCTTATATTGTTTAGGGTCCTCTAAAAAAGCACTCATGCTGATTCAGCATGGATGGGGATATATCCTTTCAGAATTCAGAATTAGGAAGAAGTCTATTACTCCTAAAGAATTTATGAATTCAGTTTTTGTTACATAGTTATGATTTGTATTTTATAATATTTTCCTCATAGTCAGTGCAGCCTAAAAGTTTAGATCTTAATTTAAACCTCAAACTTTGTGCTTTTAGACTAGTGGTATTAAACAGATCTTATCTCAAAAGTTAAACAAAGAATAAAAATTTCTGGGTCTACACCAAGAGCTTCTGAGTAAGTAGATCTGGGATAAGGGCCTCAAGTCTGCCTATTTAATGAGTATCCAAAATAATTGTGATGCAAATGGCTCACAGGACTCATTTTGAGATATATTAGCTCAGATAATTGTAAATTGTCTCACCTCTTTTTGATACTTCAAACGTATCTATTTTATAGCTGTAGATTTATTATATAATTATTTTATTATAGATTATCTTATTTTCTTGACTAAGCAAAATAAAAATAATAATTTGTCCATCTCTGCATAAATACAAGCATATATAGATGGTAATTAGTGAGCGTGAAGTTGCTCAGTCATGTCCGACTCTGTGATCCCGTGGCCTGCCAGGCTCCTCCATCCATGGGATTTTCCAGGCAAGAATACTGGAGTGGGTTGCCATTTCCTTCTCCAGAGGCTCTTCCCCACCCAGGGATCAAGCTGGGTCTCTGCACTGCAGGCAGACTCTTTACTGTCTGTGCCAGGAACAAAGCTCAGATAGTAATAAACTTGTAACCGATAGGAAAAGTATGGGCAAACATTTTCGTATCCTAGGCAAGATACGTCTGCTTAAAGAAAATCATTAAGACAAAAAAAAAAGAATGAATTTAATTGCATCCAAATTAAAGAAGTCTATTTGATGAAGAATACCAGACTCAAAATTAATAGACAATTGACAGAATGGGAGAATATATGTATTATTTCTGAAGCATCTAAAAATTATATGCTATTCAACCAAATACACATAAACATATACTAAACTCTACCCAAAACCTATACAAATCAACAGAGAAAAAAATAGCAATGCTAATGGAAAAATGGACAAAGAATATGAATAAACAGTGTAAAGAAAAAATATCAAAATGTAACAGCATTTAATGAAATGCACAGTTTCACTGGTTATCAGAAAAAAATGCAAATTAAAACAAAACTAAGATATCCCCTTACCTTTAATAAACTGGCAAACATTAGGGAGCCAGGCACTGCCAAGAACTGGCAGAAATATGAAAACTTAAGAATGCAGCTATTTCTGAAAGCAAGCTAGCTGTCAAAGAAACCTGACAGCCCTTTTCTTCCCATAAGACTTTCCAGGTAGGAAATATACATCCATCATTACATTCACCACACCACCTGGAACCCAAATTAAGTCATTGCTTTCTCTTTAAACCACTTCCTGTTAGACTTGAAGGAAGACAGAAACAGTGTGGGAGAGTGAGAGTCACAGGACACCTACATCCCTCTGAGATGCCCGTCTTCAAAATCCAACACTTGACCCATCTGTAGCCTCCATGTCAGGGAAGGGTTACTACGAGTCACACACTCAGTCTCCTACCATCTCATTTGAAAACCACGGATCAGGGAGTCATACCTCTAGGAATGTGGCATCTGTGGAATTGATGATTCAATCAAATTTACCATTTTATTAAATATTGCAAATGCTTATATAAGTCCAATTGAATGAGCAGATATAACTAACTAAAAAGATTTGTGCTGATTTCTAACTCAGAAGAAGAAGAGATTCATGCTACCAGAGTGGGTTAATTTTTGTATCACACCTGGCATCCTAATATTTTTAGAGTCCTTTCTAGTTCTAAACGTATAAGATTCAAAGTAGACTAGACCCAGTTACCTAAAACCTATTCAAATGTGACCATCGAACTCAAGAGAAAGATAAAGAATGTTTTAATTTTTTTTATCAGTATAGTTACTCTTCTGACAGTATGGTTTAAAAATAATTATGCTTAAAATTTTGTTAAGTGATTTTTAAATAAAACTTATGAATAACGCATACTAATTTCACTTATGGATTTACCCTTCAAATTGAGAGAAATGTTATATTTCGAGTTTTTATGTAAAACAGAACATTTTTCTCCAAAGAAATTAGATTCTTTTAATTTCAGAAAACTGGGTCAATTTCTGTATCTTACCAGTATACCACTTGAGGCTCATAGAGCACTGTCTCAAAGTGTGGGCAAGAACACAGGTTTCAGAATCACCTGAGTTATATTTAAAATATGCAAATTCCTAAGCCTCATCCCAGTTCTATGAAAGCAAAGTGTCTGGGGACAGAATTCAGATTTAGCATTTTAAAAGCTCAGCAATATTCTTAACCAATAAACTCACAAGCTAATGTACTTAAGCACTGAAATTAAAATGGGAAAATCACTGTTTTGGAATCTACATTTGTGAACAATTTATTTTTTCGATATACATTATATAGGACCTCTTCCCTGTATACCATTGCTTCTATAGGAAATCAGCTTGGCTTAATGATTAGGGCTATGCATTAGAACTCAACACATGGTTTAATCCCTCTGCCACCATTTCCCCCTCTGAATGCTATCAGTAAATTATTTAAATTCACTGTGATAAATAGGATATACAGTAATTCCTTTTTCCTGACTCAGAGGCATAGTGTGAGGTTAATTAAATAACAGCTGCAAAATACTTTTGGCTCCATAGAAAAAGATATTATATAAGGCATTATATTATAGATGCAGAATTTTTTTTCTCTCTATGAAAATTGTTCTTCAGAACTCAGCCTATGGTGAAGAAAACCAGGACATGGCTTTCAAAAGTATTAGATTCACAAGGGCAAAAGTCTGCGAAAATGGGTATCAGACCCAGAGAATGCTATGCTGCTGTTCTTTGCACAAAGACCACTACCATCTTGTGGAAAACAGTCATTGTCCTTACCTTGGGCTTCTATCTTACTTGGGTGACATGGTGACAAGACAATCTGGGCTTTCTACTGTCAAGCATTTGTGATATATATAGTCTTAGTCATCCTAAGGCCTGTTATCTGTGGAGGGCTATATGAGACCACCCTGAAGGTCAGGTAGTGTTAATGGAAGAAAGAGCTTTATAAACAAGACATTTCCCTGGGGCTTTGAAACTATACCTATCCTTCAAATAGGGCTTGCCACATAAACTTGCTTTTGTGTTCCATTATTGTCTGGAATTAGAGCTAAAGAAGAGGGAAAAAAGTCTTCACTGGTGATCATGAAATCCAATGATGATTGCGCTAGGAAAACTATGTCAGACTGTAAATGTTGTTTGTATTCATTTGTCAAAAGGAGAAGAGGGATTGCTTACAGAAAATAAAGAAACCATTCATCAAACAGCCCTGAAGTCTACCAAGTTTGATAAATAATTGTCATATTTTGACAAACATGATGAATTTTTAAATCCCATCCTACAAAAATAGGTTTTCATGGAAAGAAGATTCCTTTCTAGCTTTTCTCATATTTGTTGAAAGGCTTAGCAGTATACCTAGAGAAAACACAGTCAAATATCTTTTTTTTGTTCCAGAGAAAACTCTGCCTTAAGAAGTAATACTACATGGGGCAAAAAAAGATCTCTCTGGTCAGAAATGCTGTTTTTTACTTCTATAAAGCAGGAATTACTTAAGAAATACACATTTTTATTTGCATTTTTAAATTTATGTGGCTGAGTCAGCCTTAGGCAAAAAATTAGTAGATGAAATTTGTCTTTTCCTACTTCAAAACTTTTACTCCACTCCTACTTCAAATATCTTCCCTCAGCTAGGCATTTCTTCCTCTCTGTCCTGAGGTGCTAACTTCTCCAGTCATCAGACAATTGAAATCCAAATAAATACACACTAAAATTTTACAGGTGAAATAACTCACTCCACTAAGGAGCAGGTACATCTTTGGAGAATTATGAATCACCACTTAATACAAAAGGTAGAATATAAAAACATAGATTTTAAGAAACTAGGCAGAAGAAAGAGTTTGGTGAAATGTTTTTTTTTTCTAGAACCCAAGGTTTCATTATATGAGCAGCCGTCTACTCAGCTTATTGATTTTTAAAAGGTAAAAAAACACTTGCACATGAGTAAAATCCTAAGTCCTTTAAATAAAGTGGCATTTTCTTATGCTGGTCTCAAATCTTATCTCAGTAGAATTGTTTCATCCAAAAGAAATAAAAATCAGATGACCCAAAGTACCAAAGAATAATATATGAGTTTACTGAAATGTCTTGTTCAGTTCATTTCAGTTCAGTCACTCAGTCGTGTCCGACTCTTTGCGACCCCATGAACTGCAGCACGCCAGGCCTCCCTGTCCATCACCAACTCCCAGAGTTTACCCAAGCCATGTCCATTGAGTCTGTGATGCCATCCAGCCATCTAATCCTCTGTTGTCCCCTTCTCCTCCTGCCCTTAATCTTTCCCAGCATCAGGGTCCTTGAAATGTCTTGAAGAGGCTGCAAAAAGAGGGACCAGGAGTATGACACATAATACAAAGAAATGTTTTCAATAATCTTTTTTGGATAGATTTTTCTCTTTACTCTCATGAATTGAAGAAATCAATCCACTAAACTTTCCATCTTTGTGTTTCCAAAAGCACCCCCAGCCTTCTTTTCCGTTATTGACCTCCAAGTGAAGCATTTTCTGACATGAGCAGGATTCTTTACACTGCATTTCTACCTACCATCCTAATTTGGTATATCAGAAGCCCAATAACTTGGCCACGACAACAAAAATTCTGCTTAAAGCGTAGAGAGGGGCTCAAAGACTATGAGCATGTATCCTGCAATATTTTTTCTCCTTTAGCTAAGAGTAATATTACATTTACCAGAAAGAGGAAGAGTCTCTGTTTCATTACCATTTTGTTCCAATCAGGGATGATTCATATTTAGCCATCTGAAGGGTCCCAAATGTACAAATAACTGGTACCAGGAAGACACTGTGAACGGATCTAGGTACATGGTGACTGAGTCAATCATTAGGAGCACCATTTCCCATACAGTTGGCCTGGCCAACTCCCATTCACTCTTGGAGCTTTCTGTTAATTCACACACTGAAGTGGGTTCTCTGGCAGAGATTGCTGGTTACCCTCTCCTAAGGCCATGATTTGCTTGTTTCTAAAGCAATAAAACTCTCCATTTTTAGTTGAAGGCACGACCACCTGCAAGAAAAAATACATTTCCACTTTTGATTTCCCTTTAAGTTAAATATGAGAAAAAATTAATTTCTGGATAGTGATAGGTGAGCTGAAAGGATATGTTCATCATCTGAGCTGTGTGCTTTAGAGAATTCTCAGAGACTTCAACTCCTCCTCTTTCCCTTTCCTGATGGCCAGAGTAAGGATGTGAGTGGGGACCATAGTGGACCATGTGGATGAAGCAACACGTTGAAGATGGCAAAGAATCAGATAGAAGGAATCTAGAGCTTTGATATCATGGAACCACTATACCAGCCCTGCAATTCTGTTCCCAGAATGTCAGGCATGAGAAAAATTATTTCATTCATTCTGGGTCTCAGTATACAAACTCAGGAGCCCTTTGTGATTTCCCATAGCACTCGGTAGGGGCTTCTCTTGAGACACTTCTCTGCTTTAAATAATTGTGATTTTCTTACCCACAGATTGTAACCCCTGGGCAGGCAAGATATCTTGCTAATACCTGTACCTCAGTGTCAGGTACACTGTATGTTTACAATAACTATTTGCTGCCTGGGTAAATGGATGGATGGATGGATGAATAAATGAATGAAATAGATAACTGATAATGTGATCAGCTTGAATTCACTCAGATTCAGTTATTTTTGCCTGTTAATTTAGTGGACTTTTCCAACTTGGGATTTGGGGCATAAACTACAATTGTAACAGAAAAGAAATAATACACTTTGAGAGAAAAAATATATATGAAGGGTAAAATATGTGGGAATTTTCTAAAATGATCCATGTAGGCATGTACGTAATTAATGAAAACACATTTCTCAAGTGGTATTCTCTTTTAATCAACAGTCTGTCTTCATACAAAGTCCTAGTACTAGAACTAGTTCTGTTTTTATCTTTCTTACTTTTATCAAAAACAAAGACATCACTTTGCTGACAAAGGTCCATATAGTCAAAGCTATAGTCTTTCGAGTAGTCATGTATGGATGTGAGAGTTGAACCATAAAGAAGGCTGAAAGCCAAAGAATTGCTGCTTTTGAATTGTGGTGTCAGAGAAGACCCTTGAGAGTCCCTTGGACTCCAAGGAAATCAAATCAGTCAAAGGAAACCTACCCTGAATATTCACTGGAAGGACTGATGCTAATGCTGAAGCTCAAATACTTTGGCCACCTGATGCGAACAGCTGACTCATTGGAAAAGACCCTGATGCTGGGGAAGATTGAAGGCAAAAGAAGACAGCAGCAGAGGATGAGATGGTTGGATACCATCACCAACTCAATGGACATGAACTCGGGCAAACTCTGGGAGATAGTGGGGGACAGAGCAGCCTGGCATACTGCGGTCCATAGGGCTGCAAAGAGTCAGACACAAGTAGGCAACTGAACAACCTCAACTTTTATCAAGGTGGTCTTCTACTGAGACAGGTGAAAACTCAAAATAAAACAAGCTGTAAACTTTCCTGGATTCTATCTGTACTTACATAAATACAGCTTCTAGTAAACGAGGCCTCAACTGTTGCTAATACTACCTTGTTATCATTCATCTGTCTCCATATTCATGTGCTATTCTGCACTGCTGTACGATGACAAAAAACAAAACTCTGCACTTATATATTGTAATTTGCACTTGGTACAGAGCATCCAACCAGGCTGAGAGGACTCTTTGACCCATTCTTTACTCCATCTAGGTCTCTTCAGTTGCTCTCTGCAGACACTTCTACCGATTGCACTTTAAATTGATCCAAGAAGTAGCTCTCCTGTCTCAAGAGGACATTTATCTCCATGGCATGACTGGCCATATTTTCCTGAACTTTGGGACCACCAGTAGCTATATCACCTACTCAAGCTTCATAGTTTGCTGGTCTGCTCATGCCTTTTAGCTTGTTTATCCCTTTGGAGGGGGTTTCTTGACCTTCAGTTTCCACAGATCTCTCTGTTTTTCTCTTTTCAGCAAGCTGGATGTTATTTAGCCTGCCTGAAGAATCTAGGCATAAAGCATAGCAGTCAAGGGAAGTACCTCTGAAAGTATTTCTTCTACTCCCTATCTTCCTAGTTTCCGCTCTTCCCAAGATACACACTCAAGTATTCACACATACACACAAACACACATACACATCCTCTATTCATCAACTTTTCCTGTCCTCCTTTCAAAATCGTTTCTTCCACAACTACCATGGGACAAACGTCAAATGCTCCTGCTTATCTTGCTAAAGCTGCAGCTGGTATTCAAACTGCTGCTGTACTTGCAGAAAAATTATTTTCAATATTTGTTTTTCTTTTAAATCTTTCACAATCCGTTTTATGAGGTTCACTCTAATGACTAAACAGACATAAAACATGATCTTGTCCTTCAGAGGATTTATTCTAAGAACAACAAAATCAAAAAGTCCTATATCCATGTAGGTTTTTTTTTAATGGTATGCTTATATTTCTCTGTCTACAACATGACATAATATTGTGCTATGCATTTTAACTTTTTTCACTCAACTGTCTTGGGAGCTTGAAGCCAAAGCCTTGGCAATGTTGAGTAAAAGGGAATCAGAATAATTTATTTTCCTTTCTATCTTAAAAAGATAATCCATTTCAGATTTGACTTCTTTTATGTACAAATTCACAACTCTCTGCAGCTAGGCAGTGCTTATTTTACCATCTGATAAATTGCCTTGAATTTTTGCATTAGTGCCAGTAGAGTTTAATTATGTGCCTAAAATGCACTGGATCAGTTATTAAAACACCTTATACCCAACCTAGAGAAACACTAGGAAAACCACCCACAAAAATGTACTTATTTTTTTTTCTTCAGCTATTTCACATATTATCAGCACCAAATTCTGATAACTCAGTATTTGTATTACCTTTTATATAGTAATTTGTTCAAGCTTACAGTTTCTTGTTCCATTGTCTATTAGCTTAGTTCAAATACTATCGTTTACTAGACTTTACTCAATATAATCCGCTCAATTCTCCTTACTGAATTTTAGGTCTCATTTCTCAAATATCCTCTAGACCTCATTTCATGTGATAGTGCCAATACATTTCAAATTGATAGGTTTCAATCTAGGAAAATAAAAGGCAGGAGGTTGAAATATGACTCGAGAAACTATTTGCCAAAACCATTTATCAGAATCCTAGAAAAATAAACCACAGGTTTCATCATTTTAAATTTTCTTTACAATAAACCCAAGGTAAATTTCTCAGATACATGTGCTATGATACAGCATCTTCTCAGGGTTGGACTCATTAAATTATTTCTGTTTAATAAATGAGTATGCTAAGTCTCTCCAGCGTGTTTTTTAAAGGCAAATATAAACGATGCAAGCTTTCTGACATTAAAACTCTTAGGCACATGACAAAGGCACAGGTATAAATAACTGCTCTCTGTATTCCAATTATAAGAGTTAAAGTCCTGTTACTTTCAGTCTTTCTAAAAGCTCTTCAAAGTCAATGAAGGAATAAAATCAGCCCATATCATGGGTACTTGTGAGTTAACACTTTGAGTGTAGAGAAACAGGTTAAAAATGGTGGAATGGAAGTTGTGAAAGAATATTTGAAAATTGATGAAATGGTTGATTTTAACCTGCTTTGAACATATCTATTTTAATGCCAAAATTAAATTATGTAGTTTAATTATTTCAGATATATTCCATCTCAAAATTGAAACAAATGAAGTGGAAATGAAGGGTAATGCTTTTCTTCCTAAATTGGGTACCTCTTTAAGTAGCAGGCCTCTTGCAGATGTGAAAAAGGAGTAGAGACTAGGAGCTCTAGAGAGACACCCAACAGGCTGACTGTATGACAGGATGATCAGATTGAGGGCCAGACTGAGACCAACCACTTGAATAATTGATAAGAATATCAAGTGAGTTAAGCAGCAGTTCAGAAGACACACGACACTAAGTGAGAAAGACAAGCTCTGAATGATAAATCTGCCTCATTTGTTTCTTACCACATTTACCTGTCATTTTGTTTAGAATTTTTAGAAAGCTTTAAATCAGTAGGTTAAATTAGAGATATTTTCTTCATTGATTATCACTCTCATAGCCCCAGATATATGCTGATCAATGCTGAACACTTGTCCTACTGAGAATAAAGCTCAGTAAAATCACAAGGGAATTTCAAAGTTTCCTTGTAGGCAGTACATTCTGAGAACTAAAAGGGAGATTCCATTTTGTTTTTTAATACATTCATTTACTCATCAATAAGCATTTAATATATAATTGATTAGTGCTTTAACATAAAAATTACATTTATTTCTCATTGTTTAGCTAAATCATAATGTTTGCTTTGATATCATCATTGGTTACAGTAAAAATGAGATTGTAACATACAATAAACCTTTCTGAGTCAAGGGTGCACGTGTGGGTTTTAATTGTTTCAGAGAAGGAAGTCTATTTTGGATCCTCTGTGCTTCCCTTCTTCAGAAGTCTTCAGAGAACTCTGAAAACATGTCTGGAACCTGTACTGATTCTTCCCTTTAGTTGAATTTACATAAGTGTAATTTTTAGCCTCCTACAAAATTTTTTTACTTTAAGATAAATATGCCTTTTAAAAATTCACTTGGCATAGGAGACAAATTTATGGTTACCAAAGGGGAAAGCGGGGGAACGGTGAATTTGAGGATTAAGAGACACGCAGTACTGTATATAAAATAGATATAAAAATTGCTTCCTGTATAGTACAGGAGAATCTACTGTTAGCACAGGAGACTATATTCAATATCTTATAACAATGTATAAAAGAATAGAATCTAAAAAAGAAGATATTTGTATGTATTAATATGTATAACTGAATCACTTTGCTGTATAACTGAAACACTATGAATCAGCTGTACTACAATAAAAAATATATTTAAAAATTCATTTGGCAGCTGATCCCATGCACCTTAGCAGCAGTATTCCAAAGGCAGAGGTGTCCTATTGAAGTCTTGCCAAAAAGTACACACGTTCAATAAGCATTTATTGAGCACCTTCTCTGTACCCAAAAATGGCTAGACAATGGGTATATAAATATGATACCAATTAGCCTATTCCTATAAAAAACATGCTTTTATCATAATTTATATATTGTCTATTCATACACATATTAAATTATTCATTTAAGAGGAACCTAATGATCTAGTGTGGGCTTTCCTGGTGGCTCAGATATGTGGGTTTGATCCGTGGATCAGGAAGATCCCCTGGAGAAGGAAATGGCAACCCACTCCAGCAGTATTACCTGGGAAATCCTATGGACAAAGAAACCTGGCAGGCTACAGTCCTTGGAGTCACAAAGAGTCAGACATGAGTTACCAACTAAACCTCAGTAATGATATAAGGTGCCAGGAACTGTGCTAGAAATATGAACATATATTCCAGAGTTAGAAATATAAATACAAAATATTTTCAGCCTCCTTGGTGCTCATAGACTAATAGAAGAGATAGAAAATATGTCATGGGAAATCTCTATAATAACCGTGTTGGTGGAAATATGACAAAAGCACTCTGATAGCACAGAGTAAAGATAACTAGCTTTACCTAGAGCCATCGAGGAAATCTGTACAACCATTGTGCGTGCTTGAGTCAATACTGCTAGATAAATAAGGAAAAGGAGTTCTTGATTTTCTCTTTCACTTGAGCAGCAAGTTTCCTACCAACACATCTCAATTCATCCTAAAAGAATACCACCTTCAGACCACCCACAAAACAGCTCTGTATCTGGGCATGGTTACCACTTGGCATCTGCTGAGATGTACAGCAAGGGTATTAATTACTGCTCACCATGTGATTAATGTGGCTGATAGTCCTTGATGAGGTCAGTGTGTTTTGTGGATCTTAGATTAATGATTCCAATTTGACAGACAGCAAGCCACTAAATGGTTACCAGGTGGCAAAAATATTGTGTTACCCTAGGCAGAACTGAAGACAGTAACAGAGCTAAGAAATCAATTCAGAGCAGGGTTAATTGCCTGAAAACAAGTCTTCTCATTGTTTTCCAAATAATCCTCATGCAGAAACTCTAATGGTTTCCATTTTTATTTTTAGGAAACAAACTGTATCCAATCGGCCAATCTTTGCCTTTTGGTTGGGGCATTCAGCCCGTTTACATTTAAGGTAATTATTGATAAGTATGATCCCGCTGCCATTTATTTTATTGTTTTGGGCTCCAGATTATCTATCCCATCGGTGTTTCCTATCTAGGAAAGATCCTTTAGCATTCGTTGGAGGGCTGGTTTGGTATTACTGAATTCTCTCAGTTTCTGCTTGTCTGAGAAAATTTTGAATTCTCCTTCAACTGATTTCTCAGTCAACTCTACCAAAAATCAAAGAAATTATTTGAAAATAAAACACTGTACTTCACTGGGGTACAGTGAGGGATATCAGTCTCCAACTGCATAGTAAATGTCTAGCCTTCCTAGGGAATGTTGTTCTTGTTCGGTCACTAAGTCCTGTCTGATGTTTTGCAACCCCATGGACTGCAGCACACCAGGCTTCCCTGTCCTTCACTATCTCCCGGAGTTTGCCCAATCTCAGGTCCATTGAATCGATAATACCATCCAACCATCTTATCCTCTGTACCCCCTTCTACTCCTGCCCTCAATCTTTCCCAGCATCAGAGTCTTTTCCAGTGAGCTGGTTCTTTGCATCAGGTAGCCCAAAGTACTGGAGCTTCAGTTTCAACATCAGTTCTTCCAATGAATATTCAGGGTTGATTTCATTTATCATTGACTGGCTTGGTCTCCTTGCTGTTGAAGGGATTCTTAAGAGTCTTCTCCAGCTCCACATTTTGAAAACTTCAATTCTTCAGCACTCAGCCTTCCTTATGGTCCAACTCTCACATCTGAACTTAACTACTGGAAATACCAGAGCTTTGACTATATGGACGTTTGGCAGCAAAGTGATGTCTCTGCTGTTTAATATGCTGTCTAGGTTGGTCATAGCTTTTCTTCCAAGGAGTAAGCATCTTTTAATTTCATGGCTGCAGTCACCATTCACAGTGATTTTGGAGCCCAGGAAAATAAAATATGTCACTTTTTCCAATTTTTCCCCTTCTATTTGCCATAAAGTGGTGGAATGGGGCCACATAAATACTAAATAACTTAACCTTACTATTTACACATTTAGCCATTTAGATAGTTGGAGTATATTTATGAGAAGACTTTTAACAGAAGACACTTCCTGATTTTCTTCAGGAAAATTCTATTAGTATATTGTCTTGGATGAAATACCCACTTAAAAAAATAAAAAGAAACAGAAGTCAAGAGTAAAGAAGATTCTGAAGAAAATTTAATGGAGCAAAGTTTTATTTCTGTTTCCCATCTAGCAAGATCAGCAAAAATCCCAACATACAACCCTCTGACATCATCCTCAGGTCACGAGCTCACTGATGAAGAAGTCATTCATTTGTATACTCCCATCACTGAGCATAGGATCCAATATAGGGGTTGAATAATTTTGCTGAGTTATTTAGCAACCAAATTTGAGAGTGAGAGATTTGGCCTTGACACATATGTCATTGTACACACAGGACTTTGGCTTATCTTAGCCAGAGTGAATCTGCGAAGAAGTACACAGTGCCCATCACTGAGCACACACAGGCACGATGTATGAGGCTACAATAAAAAGTGAACTCACAGTCACTCTCCTAAGGAGATTAATATATTTCTTGAAGCACAATGGCTGTCAGTGGGTAAAAATATTTTGTGTACCAAAGACCAGAACATTTCACCCCACAATGCTTTGCGTGTGTTTCATTAAACAATGCTGACCTAATTTACGACCCCTCCACTAATGCAATATTTATTTGTCATAAACAAAACTGCTAATATGACAAAAAAAAATCCCATGTTCTCAGCTACAGCTAGAGGGATGCTTTTCAAAGGTCATTTATAAAATAGATTTAATACTCAATACAAACCTATAAGAGCCTACATATATATATGAAAGATTTCTTCATGCATTTCATAATCATTTTTAATCTTTTATGGTTTAAAAAAAAACAGATCTCCAGGACTTGATCATGAAAGTCCTCAGCTAAAATCCTACAGTGCCTCCTCAATTTTCTTCAGGGTAAAAATCAATGTCCATATAAAGTCTGGTATCTTTTACCTCCCTGGCCCCCTAAGCCCATCTTTGAGTACTTGCGGCCCTCTCTTGCCTTGGCTTTCATACCATGCTCACTGCTCCTTTGTCATGAAACCCTCACCCTGGGTTCAAGTCTTCTTGATGGAAGCCTCCAGTTTCATTAAGGTCTACCCTCCTACCCCATTTACATTTAGAGGCTTTATCACCTGGCACTTCCTGTCCCTCTTCTGCTGTTTTTCTTTCTGCACAGCACTTATAACACACACACACACATATTCAACTTAGGGTTGACCTCATTCTACTAGAAGGTAAGTTCCGTAAGGACAAAGGTTTTGTCTGTTTTGTTCTCTGCTGTATCCTCAGTCCCAAAGAAGTGCCTGACACTTAGGATGCATTTAGTATTATTGAACAAATGGATCAATCAATTATAACCATCATGACCTTTGCACATAGAAGCTGCCCATAAGAAGCTCATAGAGATCAGAAACAAAATTAGATTTTAATTTCTTATTGGGATGAAAGAGTAAGGAAGTACTGAAGAAATCAAGCTACAAATGCTCCTTCCCCATCATTTATAATAAAAGATTTTCACAGGTGTCTAATAAAAACTATTAGAAAAAAATGAAAAAGAAATGATCCTCATTTTGAAAGCAGTTTAGAGGTATTTGGAACAATGATGAATGGCTATGTATACTAGAAGGAAAAGAAAATTTAGTCTGGACTTCACTTTTGCCAAAGCTTCAGGCAATCTGCCCTTAAAGAAAAATTCCCCTTCAATGGCATATGTATGTACATACGTGTGCTTGCTGAAGGAATATCATGTTTCAGTTACCATTCTAGCCCTGTATTAAGTAACTAGCCCAAAGTCATTTATAAAATAGATTTAATACTCAATACAAACCTATAAGAGCCTACATATATATATGAAAGATTTCTTCATGCATTTCATAATCATTTTTAATCTTTTATGGTTTAAAAAAAATAGATCTCCAGGAACAGAACACTGAATTAAAACCTCATGGTTATAGAAAATTAAGGTTCAAATAATAGACAGTAACTTGAGAACCTTGTTCAAAACAAATTAGGTGAGAGCCAAAAAGAGTCAATATCTGCAGCAGTTCACCTAGATTGGTTCAAACTATTATGAAATTCTACTACACAGTTCTCTCTATTTCCTCAAGCTTGGAATTTGGGGGGCTTTCGGTGTGTAAAAAATGACATAAGAATCTTGGCTGCACAATAAAACTTAAAAGCAAAAGCTTTAAAATCCCCTTGGAAACATTAAACTGTTAAATCATTGTCAATTCTAAATTTAATTTAACTCTATGTAATTTAAATCTATGATGCCATCAGTTGTGTAATGCAATGTTATCCTATATCACTAAGAAAGAAAAAAATGTTTCTAATTATAACTGTAAGAAGTATTTGATTATTAACATATATCCCAATTTCAGAGATTTTAAAGTGGAGGAATTATCAGTCTGAATCAACAAACACTTACTAGTATTTAGGGCTTCCCCGGTAGCTCAGCTGGTAAAGAATCCACCTGCAACGCAGGAGACCCCAGTTTGATTCCTGGATCAGGAAGATCCCCAGGAGAAGGGATAGGCTACTCACTCTAGTATTTTTGGATTTCCCTGGTGGCTCAGCTGGTAAAGAATCTGCCTGCAATGCAGGAGGCCTGGGTTTGATCCCTGGGATGGGAAGAGCCCCTGGAGAAGGGAATGGCCACCCACTCCAGTATTCTGGCCTGGAGAATTCCACGGACTGTATAGAGAATGCCATGGACACTATAGTCCATGGGTCACAAAGAGACACAACTAAGCGACTTTCACTGTCAGGACAGTTATAACCAAGTTGGTCAAATCTTCTCTTTCTCTACCAAAGAAATAATAAGAGTGAATGTATACTCTAGTAAACCATTATTTAGCAAGAATGTTCTTGTAACACTATAGATTATCAAAGACTACACCAGTGTCAAGAAAAATTGTTGAATATCCTGGAATGAAATAATTCTGACTTGCATGAGTCATATTAATCATTACCCACAAGATCTAAAAGAAATTAGCCTGGATAAAGAAGAAATTACACTTTAGATATAGTCTTTCTGAAGCAAATAATATGCTTCCAAATAGTAATATCTTAGACGAATATTTGTTCTTCTTAAATTCATGAAGTAACTGATTTTCTTAAATTGTTTTTGTTGAAATTCTGAATTTTCACAAAAAAATGACTTTGGTTAGTGAAAATATTCACCAATACAATATTTTATATCCAATTCTTCTTCATGCTGTGCTCTAATGGTAAACTAGAAAATATCATTCTAAAAATTGCTTTGACAAATAGCAGGTAAATCAGAAAATACAAGCAAGATAATGCTTAAAAATAGGAGAGGATTTGGCAGCCAAATAGCCAGGAAAGAAAAATGAAAACTACTAGTATGAAGATTGAAAGCTTTTATAGAATTTCAAGGATGCATGACTCAATCTTCCTAAATGGGAATTATAAACAATAAGAAATGTCATGCAGCAATTTCATTTTATGTAGAACTATGTAAGTAAATGTACCATTTGATTTAATAATGAAGGTATGAAAAAGATAAACAGTTAACAAAATAGAGTCTGCAGTAGCTTCTTCAGTAATGGTGTATACATTTGAAAAGGAGAAAGTCAATAGACATAAGATTAAAAAACATTATTCATCTCTTTCTCACAGCAGGGTGACTAAGCCTGCTGTCACCAAACATGTTACCTCATTGTTCCCTGATGGAGTTCCTTTAATAGAATGAGATGAATGCAAGTGTTTAACTATTTTAACATATCAACAACAGAAAATAAAAGCAGCTATTGAAACAAATGATCTGGCTCTCCGTTAATTGAATATGTTTATGTCTTTAGACAGAAAAGCGCTGATGCCTAAAATCTGTGTAGTACCAGAGGAATAGAAGTTTACCAATTAAACAGCAAAATAGGTTCAAAACCAAATAGTCTCCCAATCCTTCATAGACAAAAGTGCTTAACGTCCATCTGTCAGAGAGTCCAAGTGTGTTAATTTTAAATGTAAACTGAATCTAAATAATGATTTCAAATGCTCATCATTTCCTAACTTAAGTGATCCAAATGCAGAGACTGCTTAAATTATTAATAAGTCACATTGCCTATGGGAGAGGTGTCTAGATCCAGAAACCCTCCGTCTGGAATGCAAGATACCTTACTATAAAGGCCATAGAATTATTTGTTCTCTAAGGTACACACACACCAATGAACTATCACTTGGGAAAAGTCACTTTGAAAAAGTCAGAGCATTAGTCCTACAATGAACCACTTCAAAATTTCCATAGTTTTGGTCTGACCTATTCTCAAGTCAAAATGGAAAATAAACTCCCTCACTTCCTCATCCTTTACTTTGTTCTGCTTTCTTCCCAGCCTGTTCTTCTGTTTCATTAAGTCCCCTTTTTCTGAGCCTCCCAATATCCTCATTTAATCTCCACTCAGAAAACAACTCGATAAGCCTGTGCCAAGGAAGGATCTAACAAGCTATTTCATCTGGTAATGTGTATATTTCTAAAGGTGATGCCCAGGGAATCAGTGTATCATTAACAGTAGAATTTCTGGAGATGCTTTGTAGGTCCCCTTTGGGGCAAACCACTTAGCTTAGTTTCATTTACACTTTCATACCAAGTTAAACCATATTTCCTAGTTCACAGGCCACAACTTTCAAATTTCCTTCTACCTATTAATATTACTAGGAGTTTTGAATGGGAACACACAAGATTTTCCAGCATAAATAGTGAGAAATGAAATATTTCCTGCCATATCAGTAAACAAGGACGTCACAGTCACCAGCCACTGCAGCCCTCCAATGTGAACCGGGGAACCCTAAGGATATCAGGAAGGAAAAAAATACCTGCGATCTAGCAGATATCACACTGCAGCCACTCCCTTCAGTGAGCCCCTAGGGAGCTCAATGTCGTGGTCCAGGCATAGGCTGGAAAAGAATTTCCAGACATGAGACAGAATGAGAGGGAAATAAAGTTTATTGGAAATGGGAGATGCTGTTAGAACAGTGGGCCAGCTCAAGGGAGAATCAGGGTTGAAGAGGGGTCCTTAGTCCACTTTCATAGTAAGGGTACAAAGAATGGGATAGGGGTCTTGCTGGTCATTTGCTGATTGGATGAGTCATGTATACTGGGTGGGGAAGAGTAAGGCAAATACCTTCTCCCTGTGTGAGGTAGGAGGGGAGACAGGTTATACTGCTCAGGAGGACCTGAAATCCATTACTAGCTACAACGTAGGGAAGGAAAGGATGATCAGGGTCTGGTTTTTCTGTTCCTGCATTCCAAGACCCTCCTTGGTTTTATCTCCTCTTTCATCCTTGGATCACCACACTCAGGATGTGAAAAACACAGGATGAAGGCCCCTGATAGCTGAGATATGTTTAAAGGGAATGATTTCAGTGAGACCAGACTCTTGCATCTTCCCATACATAATAAAGCTCTAAAGTCCTTAACTTGCAAAATATGGCTTGATTTGTTGCTGCTGTTTGTTGTTCAGTCCAATTCTTTGTGACTCCACTGACTGTAGCACGCCAGTCTTCTCTGTCTTTCACTGTTTCATGAAATTCGCTCAAACGCATGTTCGCTGAGTCAGTGAAGCTATCTAACCATCTCACTTTCTGCCCACCCCCTTCTCCTTTTTGCCTTCAGTCTTTCCCAGCATCAGAGTCTTTTTCGATGAGTTTGTTCACGGCAGATGACAAAAGTATTGGAGCATCAGCTTCAGCATCAGTCCTTCCAATGAATATTCAAGGTTGATTTCCTTTAGGATTGACTGGTAATTAACAATAACCTTTTGATGGTCAGATTACCTGCCCTTTGTTGTAAAATTTCTATATAACCTGGCTTTTCCCCTCTCCTCCTCAGAGCAGTTCTCTCAGGGTCACTTAAGATGCTGCCTGCAGGCTTTGAAGTCCTAAAAATTCCCACCGAATAAAACAGAATTCTCAAATTTTAGGTTGTGAATATTTTTTACGTCAACAGTAGAGGAGAAATATTCACAGAGTTTCACAAGCTCACCTTGTTCAGAACGAAAGGCGTTTGATATTCGAGTAATTCTACATAGTTTTGCAAGCAATTATTATAGGATATCTTCATCTATTCAGTAGTAGCTAATGAGGTAAAAATAGCAGCCTTTAATCAAGTCTGATGTAATTGTTTTTTTTTTTTTTTTACTATCATTGCCTTTAAAATAAGGACTGTAGCCTGAGGGCATCTAAGAACGTGGCCAACGGCAAAAGGAAATGAGAGTATTTTAAACTCAACACTGGTTATAGAATTTTGGTAAAATTTTTATTTTATGTAGTGGTAATAGGCCCTAACTTGTAGCCACAAGTACAGATTTTCAGCTGGAGAAGGAAGGGGAAAGGGAGTACAAATTGGGGTGGGGTGGGGTGGGGTGGGGGGACGGAGGGATGCCTTTCTGTGGTATAACAGGATCTCTCCATTTGAATAACAAAACATCAAGACAAAAAAACTCCACTGTTAAATGTATACTAGGACATGAGACAACAACCCAGGTTTCTCCGTTGAAACAACTTTACCACAAATTTAAGCTCAGGGTCTTTAATATAATGGTCCCCAGGCCTAGATGCACATCGAATCATCCGGAAAGGGTTAAACTGTTCCGAAGGCAGGCAGCTTCCCCGAGCCCGGGGACAGGAGTGGTCTGGGGTGCAGCCTGGGCTTCCGTCTAGCTAAAAGCTCCCCGCCTTGGTCCTTCGGATGTGCAGGTACCCAGCGTTCGTCAAAGGACAGAAGACTGAGCCGTTCCGGACACCCGTCTGCGCCGAGCGCGCTGGTCGGAGGCCCGCCTCGCCCACGGCTCGCCTCCTGCGGAGCCTCCCCAGCCTCCCCCGCGTTCCCTCACGAGGTAGCTCCGAGACGCGCCCCACACTTCCTCCCCCGCCCCCTGGGCTCCCACTTCAGCCGCGACAGAGAGACAAACAGCCTCGCCAGTAAACGGCCGCCGCCGCCGTATCGCCTGTCTTTGACTCGAGAGCCAGAGCCTGCCTTTCGGAAGCACACAGACAGCGTAGGAACGAGGCTGCCACCTGGCGTCGTCCTGGGCCTGTTATGGCGTCCCTCTCAGAATGCGAATCCCGCTTTCCCACGTCAGGGACAAGCTAGACACAGGCTTAAATATTACTGCGGTGGAAGGGCTCTGTAGTGACAGGCAAAACCTGCAGCGAGGGCAGAGCTAGCCCTTTCTGTAAGCCAGATGAAACACGGGCTCGCCTTCAAAATTTTCCTTCATTCACCTGTCTGTCTTCAAAAGTTCTTTACGGACTTTCAGGAAAGAGGTTAGCCCAAATGGAGAAAGAGTTTTCTTACCAAGAAGAATCTAGCACAGCGTTTCTCAAGCTCCGTGTGCATGAGAATTACCTGGAGGACTTGTAAAAGTCCAAATCTTTGGGCCCTGCTGTCTGAGGATCCCATTCAGCAGATTTGGCTTTGGCCTTGTGAATCTCTGCTTCCCAGGAGGCGCTAGTGGTAAAGAACCCGCCTGCCAATGCAGGAGACATAAGAGACTCAGATTTGATCCCTGTGTTGGGAAGAGCCCCTGGAGAAGGGAAGAGGAACCTATTCCAGCATTCCTGCCTGGAGAATCCCATGGACAGAGAAGCCTGACGGGCTACAGTCCATAGGGTTGCAAAGAGCTTGACAGGACTGAAGCAATTTAGCACACAGCACACTGAGAATCTGCCTTCCTAACAAGTTCCCAAGTGATACTGTTGGTCCGGTGACCATCCTTGAAGAAGCACTGGACAAACTAGCAAAGATCTCTTATTTCTTAACACTAATCTAATAAAACCGTCAGTCAGCTGACGAGACAAGACTGGGTGAAGTATCCATAACCCAGAGCAGTGACCAGGGTCAAAAGAGGGAGTCACTATGACATCGTTCTTAAATATCAGTGGCATAGCATAAGTAACCAAAAATACCAACAAAGAAGTGATCTAAATGAGAATTGGACAAAAAAATGTCTCTCCATTGTTTTTGCCACTGTGCCCTGAGGGTCTCTGAAAATATTGCGTGGTCTGTTACATAAATACCAAATCATACCAATCCATTTAGTTCAGCGGGGAACAGACCTGATTTGAAAGCCAAATCGACAAGCTACAATAGACTTCAAACTGAGGCTTTTATACAGACATAGGATGACCAGACATATTAGATTGCATTCCAATACCGCCATCTAGTGGATTTTTCTTTTATATCCTACACTCTAAAAGGGAGATCCCAGTTCAGTTCAGTTCAGTTCAGTCCTCAGTCAGGTCCGACTCTTTGCGGCACTCCAGGCTTCCCTGTCCATCACCAACTTACGGAGCTTACTCAAACTCATGTGCATTGAGTCAGTGATGCCATCCAATCATCTCATCCTCTGTTTTCCCCTTCTCCTCCAGCCTTCAGTCTTTCACAACTTCAAGGTCTTCTCCAATGAGTAAGTTCTTCCCATAGGGTGGCCAAAGGATTGGAGTTTCAGCTTTAGCATCAGTCCTTTCAATGGATATTGAGGGTTGATTTCCTTTACAATATACTGGTTGGATCTCCTTGCAGTCCAAGGAACTCTCAAGAGCCTTCTCCAACACCACAGTGCAAAAGCATCAATTCTTCAGCGCTCAGCTTTCTTTATAATCCAACTCTCACATCCATACATGACTATGGAAAAGCATGACTGACTAGATGGACCTTTGTTGGCAATAGCTTTAATTAGATGGACATTCGTTGGAAAAGTAATATCTTGGCTTTTTAATATGCTGTCTAGGTTGGTCATGGCTTTTCTTCCAAGTAGCAAGCGTCTTAATTTCATGGCTGCAGTCACCATCTACAGTGATTTTGGAGCCCAAGAAAATAAAGTCTCTCACTGTTTCCACTGTATCCCCATCAATTTGCCATGAACTGATGGGACCAGATGCCATGATCTTAGTTTTCTGAATGTTGAGTTTTTAGCCAACTTTTTCACTCTCCTCTTTAACTTTCATCAAGAGGCTCTTTAGTTCTTCTTCACTTTCTGCCATAAGGGTGATTTCATCTGCATATCTGAAGTTGTTGATATTTCTCCCAGGGATCTTAATTCCAGCTTGTGCTTCATCAAGCCTGGCATTTTGCATGATGTACTCTGCATATAAGTTAAATAAGCAGGATGACAATATACAGCCTTGACATACTCCTTTCCTGATTTGGAACCAGTCTTTTGTTCCATATTCGGTTCTTACTCTTGCTTCTTGACCTACATAAGATTTCTCAGGAGGCAGGTCCAGTGATCTGGTATTCCCATCTCTAAATAAATTTTCCACAGTTTGATCCACACAGTCAAAGGCTTTGGCGTAGTCAATAAAGCAGAAGCAGATGTTTTTCTGGAACTCTCTGGCTTTTTCGATGATCCAATGGATTTTGGCAATTTGATCTCTGGTTCCTCTGCCTTTTTTAAAACCAACTTAAACATCTGGAAGTTCACAGTTCACGTACTATTGAAGCCTCACTTGGAGAATTTTGAGCATTACTTTGCTAGCCTGTGAGATGAGTGCAATTGTGTGGTAGTGTGAACATTCTTTGGCATTGCCTTTCTTTGGGATTAGAATGAAAACTGACCTTTTCCACTCCTGTGGCCACTGCTGAGTTTTCCAAATATGCTGGCATATTGAGTGCAGCACTTTCACAGCATCATCTTTTAGGATTTGAAATAGCTCAACTGGAATTCCATCACCTCCACTAGCTTTGTTCATAGTGATGCTTCCTAAGGCCCACTTGACTTTGCATTCTAAGATGTCTGGCTCTAGGTGAGTGATCACACCATCATGGTTATCTGGGTAATGAAGATCTTTTCTGCATAGTTCTGTGTGTTCTTGCCGCCTCTTCTTAATATCTTCTGCTTCTGTTAGGTCCATACAATTTCTATCCTTCATTGAGCCCATCTTTGCATGAAATGTTCCCTTTGTAGCTTTAATTTTCTTGAAGAGATCTCGTCTTTCCCACTCTATTATTTTCCTCTATTTCTTTGCATTGATCACTGAGGAAGGCTTTTTTATATCTCTTACTATCCTTTGGAACTCTGAATTCAGATGGGTATATCTTTCCTTTACTCCTTTGTCTTTTGCTTCTCTTCTTTTCACAGATATTTGTAAGGCCTCCTCAGACAACCACTTTGTCTTTTTGCATTTCTTTTTCTTGAGGATGGTCTTGATCACTGCCTCTTGTACAATGTCACAAACCTCTGTCCACAGTTCTTCAGACACTCTATCAGATCTAATCCCTTGAATCTTCTTGTCACTTCCACTGTATAATCATAAGGGATTTGATTTAGGTCATACCTGCATGGTCTAGTAGTTTTCCCTACTTTCTTCAATTTAAGTCTGAATTTGCCAATAAGGAGTTCATTATCTGAGCCTCAGTCAACTCCCAGTCTTGTTTTTGCTGACTGTAGAGAGCTTCTCCATCTTTTGCTGCAAAGAATATAATCAGTCTGGTTTCAGTATTGACCATCTGATGATGTCCATGTGTAGAGTCTTCTCCAGAAGACTCCAAAGGAGGTAGTGATTTGCTTTAACAGAAGAGGGCCACGTCATTTGCTAATTGTGATACAATCCAAAAGGGCAAGTAAACAAAAACAGTAAATTGTGGCTTTGGCAAAGACATTATTGCAATCATACGTAATATATGGTTTGAAAATAGAGCAAAGCTATTAGCTGAGGTACTGCATACCCAGAGAAGTATGTACAAATAGCCTCCTCAGAGTAGTCTGGTAAGAATAGGTACTGAAAATGAGCAATGAAAGCAAAGTGTTATCTTCATGTGCTGTTTATATGCTAAAGCCTCAAACCTCCTCATGAAAAGTGATAAATAATTATATGAAAAGAAAAAAGCTCATGTTCTGTGTAAATGTACAATGACCCATATAACTACACATCCTTATAAACAAAACAGTTGAATAAATTGAATTCTCTCTTCCCTAACATGGACCTCAAGGAAAGACAGAGAAAGGAAGAAACAAGAGGTGCAAAATCACTGCTACCAGCCCTGGGAATGGGCCAGAAAGGAAGCAACTCAAGATTTTAAAAACCTGCTTCACTTTCCACAAAATGTTATGTGCAAACTCAGTTCTAGGTGAGCTGATAGTTTAAAGATAACCATTTGCTGAACATTTGCAAGAAGCAACTTTATGTTTCTAAGCACTGCTCCAAATCTGACTGATGGACTGCCTCTTTACTGCTTGCAGTATCTCAGGCAGACTCTATTGACATCTGACGATTTCCATGATTCATAAAAATCATAAAGTTTCATCAAGCCCAGGCTACTGAAGGGGCCTAGCCTGACCCTCCTCTCTGATTCTAACATCATGAGGCCAACCTTGGAACTCATTTAAAATTCAAATTCTCAGGCCCCAGGCTAGAGGACAAGGCCCTCTGAAGAGCTATCATTTGGGATGAAGTGCAGGGTCTCTCATTCTGTTATTTGACTGTGGTATCAATGCAGTTGCCTTGATACTGAACACTGCTCAGTCTCACACTGCTCCTCAGATATTTTTATAAATACTGTTGAGAAAATTTTACCTAGCCTGTATTTCCTATCCAAGGTGAGATTTCAATATGTCCAGGATTTTTAAATTACATATGAGAAAGTATTTCTAATTCTTCAGAGAAATCCTGAATATATTAAATTTCAGTACCTTCAACTAAGTTTTTATTAAATTGTATTTCTATTTCTCATATCAAAAATCCCCCATCTAATAAATCTTCATTGAATTTTATATGTCCTCAACACTCTGCTTTGAAGGAAGGATAAGTATCTTAGGCTGGGTTCCCAGGAGGCAGACTCTGAGATGAGGATTCACGAACAAGTGATTTATTAAGAAGCTGCTCCCAGGAGAAATCAGCAAGGGCTTGGGGAAAGCAGAGCAAGGAGGAAACCCAAGCAAGGATGTGTTTCAGACTAAGTCCCACAGAAAGTGGACTTGATCTCACACTACAGCAAACTCTGATGTTTATCCAAACTAGAAGCAAGGGAACTGGGCTTTCATACTCCCAAGCACATTGCTCATGAGATAAGGAGCCTGAGACCGGCCTGGCGATGAAGGTTCACAAGTGCTGGCCACTGGAGTCAAAACCACGCCAAAACTGCAGGAGGGACAAACAGATGGGTGAAAGGGATACAGGGGACTTGGTCAGCACTCCAATGCTTCCAACTTGGTTTTCTTACATTCTAGATGAGTAACAGAAAGAGAATTAGAGACCTCTGTTAGATTAAAAATAGCCAAGTGTGAAGTTATGGTAAGCCTACACACATTACAGTAAACCAAAAGCAGCAGTTTCCAAAACTTCACTGCACATTTAGATACCCTGAGGATCAAAACTATACTGATGCCAACCCTAGGCCTTCTGGCTTATTTGGTTTGGAGTATAACCCGGGCACTGGAATGTTTTAAAGCCACTCGTACCTCCAGGTGATTCTAATATTCAGGAAAGTTTGGAAACCACTGATCCACAGGAAGAAAGACCAGTGTGAATTGTTTTCAATGATGAAAAGACATCAGAAAAAGGAGTGAGGCTGAATTGGTCTTGAAAGATGGTTAAAATTGAGGTAACAAAAAATAAGAGACAGACATTGCTGTCAAGAAATGCAACATAAATTCAAAGTCAAAAATTTGCACAACTAATAAAGAAAAATAAAGAAACCAACTTGCTGAGATGAGTGAAAAATATGGTTTTATAGAAAAAGTGAATTCTTATTACCGACAGTCCAGAAGTCAAGCAAAATTTTTGAACTTGACCCAGTGGGCAACCACTGTAGATTTTTGAATAGAGGAGTGAAATGATAAAAGTAGTGCTTAAAGAAAAGTATTCCAGCAACAATGCGGAAGACTCAAATTGTAAGAGACTGGAGTCACAGAGCTCTGCTAAGAGGACATTTCAGTAATCCTGGTATTTGATAAGGTCTTCACTAGAGGAGTAGCTGTCAGAATTGAAAGGAAGGCACAAATAAGTAAAGGTATTTTCAAGAAAGAAAGTCCTGGGATCTTGGATATAGAAGTCAAAAAAAGGAAGGTATTAAAGATAAGTCCAAACTTCATAGGCAATAGGAAGTATTAACTGATGTGTCTTCACATGTTTGTTAACCCCTGACCCACCTTCAGCTGAGCTGGAGGACACAAAGCAGCTTTTGCTCTATATGGGATGTCAAAGAGGGATAAAAGAAAAATGACACTGTTATTTTCTTTAAATTAATATTTAATTAAAAATAATACTACATTATGCATATAGCGCAGAATATTTAAAGGAAAATTGCTTAGAGAGATTTTTCTCTGCCTTCCCTTCATGCAAACTCTCCCTGGGAAGGAAGCCTATAATTATACAGGAAGAAGAGAGCTTAGACATTTAGAGTGAGAACTTTGAACACTGTCATCTCACATTCCTCTGCTTCCTCTACATTTCTGTCTTATGGATCAAAAAGAATCAGAAGAATCACAACCTTCCTTTATCCTTAAGGATCTAAAGATATAGTGGAAGACTATCCTCCTTTTTTGCCTACCACAATGACATTGGGCTTCGGATGTCTCAGGTGTGCAAGTCTTAATGATTGGTCCTATATCTCTGGAGAGCAGACCTGAAGAGCAAGTCAAGTTACCTTAAAATCATTGCTCTGAAGAGCCGTCAGATGTGATGATGAAGAATTATAGGAACAGAAAAGTGAAAATGAAAGTCACTCAGTTGCATCCGACCCTTTGCAACTGTATAGTCCATGGAATTCTCTAGGCCAGAATACTGGAGTGGGTAGCCTTTCCCTTCTCCAGGGGATCTTCCCAACCCAGGGATCAAATCCAGGTCTCCCGCATCGCAGGCAGATTCTTTAACAGCTGAGCCTAATATCTAAATTCATACACCATGGTGGTGGCCAAAGATATCTCAACAAAAAAAGTAAGAATTGATGTTTATGCCCACTGATGATGGCAGGAGGGTTATCCATGTCAGCTAATGGCAATATGGGACAGAGCAAGACAGAGACAGAGACCCCTCCCACCAACAATATACCTCTGCAGCAAAGAAAAAAATAAGAAAATATCAAGGATATAATACAATAAATAAATGTATATATAATGTAAATGTGCATGCATGCTAAGTCATTTCAGTCATGTCTGTCTCTGCAACCCCATGGACTATAGCCCACCAAGCTCCTCTGTCTGTGGGATTTTCCAGGCAAGAATATTGGAGCAGGTAGCCTTTCCCTTCTCCAGAGAATCTTCCAGACCCAGGGATGGAACCCACATCTTTTATGTCTCCTGCATTGGCAGGCAGGCTCCTTACCACTAGCACCGTATATATATACTAAATATGAATGGGAAAGCACTAATTTTGATGGGATTTAATAATTAAATCATCAAAGTAATTGAGTTTTCCTAAAAGTGATTGGGTTGTTTTGTTACTTTGAGGAAGAATGATGCTTGAGATGAAAATATAATTACATTTTCATTATAGTAAAATAAAGAAAATCTGTGAAGCCCATAGGGATAGGCTACCCACTCCAATATTCTTGGGTTTCCCTGGTGGCTCAGATGGTAAAGAATCTGCCTGCAATGAGGGAGACCTGGGTTTGATCCTTGGGTTGGGAAGATCCCCTGGAGGAGAGCATGGCAATCCACTCCAGTATTCTTGCCTGGAGGATCCCCATGGACAGAGGATCCTGGCAGGCTACAGTCCTCGGGATCACAAAGAGTCAGACACAACTGAGTGACAAGGCACGGCACACAACACATAGATTCGTTCAGTAGTTGTTAGAATGAAGGTGATCATTTAAGCTAAAAGTGAATGTGCAAAGAAAAGCACATAGGTAAAAGCGCTGAATTACTTCTATAGAACATAAAAATAAGCTTGGTATTTAAAATATTAAAGAGATTATGATGGAAAAGGTGTACATTTTCCTTTTTTTCACTATTTGATTAAATTAAATAAATTATTAAAAATTTAGTAGGCCAATACTTTTTCAGCTATTATATGTATATACTTTCAAATACTAGAGGTACATGGAATAAAGAGGTCTCAGAAATGAAAATGTGGGGGCTTTCCCGGTGGCTCAGTGGTAAAGAAACCACCTGCCAATACAGGAGAGAGGAGTCACTTCCTAATTCAGGAAGATTCACATGCCTCAGAACAACCAAGCCCGTGTGCCACAACTATTGAGCCTGTGCTCTGGAGCCCAGGGGCCTCACCTGTTAAGCCTGCATGCTGCAACAACCGAAGCTCACATGCCCTAGAGTCCATGTTCCACAACAAGAAAAGCCACTGCGATGAGAAGCCCACGCACCTCAGCTAGAGAGTAGCCCCCTCTCTGCAACTAGAGAAAAGCCTGCACAGTAACAAAGACCCAAGACAGTCAAAAATAAATAACTAAAGTTATTTTTTTCTCAAGAAATGAAAATGTGGATTGCTGAAATATATGGCAAGGCTGAAAGACAAGGTTGAAAAAAAATTTCCCAGAATAATAAACAAAACAGAAAAATCCCAATCTTTAATGTATATAAATCTTCTTCATCTACCTCAATTTTAACTTTGACCATCAATTCCTCCTTTCTCTTCTTTCATTCCTTTCCTCTCAATGTGTTTGTTAGTTTTGTTTTCATTACTTTATTCCCCACTTGGCACCTTGCTTTAGTTTTGTTTTCTGCTTTGTGCTTTCATTAGTTTTGTTCTTAACTGGTAAATATAATTTTTTATTTACTTTGTTTGCTAGGAAATAAAGTTTATTGTACTTTATTTTTGTTGGACTGTTTTAACTTTGCTTATGGGTGTATATGTATATGTGTATATTCTGTTATTTTAATTATTATTTGCCTAATTTTGTAACTGCCATTTGTCTGGAGTTCATCTTTGGTTCTCATTTTTGGGTATTTGTTTAATCTCACTTAATGCCATAACAAAGCACTTGTGGAATCTTTGTTCCTGACCAGAGATCAAGCCCTGACCCTTTAGAGTGGGAGCAGTGACTCCAAGACCCTAGACTACCAGAGAACTAACCCTAGGGGTTATCAAATAGTGAGAACTCACACAAAGGAAAACACTTGAATACAAGACCCAGCATCACCCAACCACCAGTAGCACCCTGTGCAGGATGCCTCATCTAAATAACAAAAATACAAACCCACTCATCAGCAGACAGAACTGAGGATAGTCTCAGAGACCTCTGGGACAGTATCAAATGCACCAACACTCAAATTATAGGGATCCCAGAAGAAGAAGAGAAAAAGAAAGAGTATGAGAAGATTTTTGAAGAGATTATAGTTGAAAAATTTCCCAACATGGGAAAGCCCAAGAGGCGAAAAGAGTCCAATACCAGATAAACCCAAGGAGAAACATGCCAAGACACATACTAATCAAACTAACAAAGACCAAATACAAAGAAAGAATATTAAAGGCAGTAAGGGAGAAGCAACAAGTAACATACAAGGGAAACCCCTTACATTTAATAGCTGATCTTACAACAGAAATGCAGGCCAGAAGGGAATGGCAGGATATATTTAAAGTACTGAAAGGGAAAAATCTACAACCAAGATCATTGTATCCAGCAAGGATTTCATTCAAAATTGATGGAGAAATCAAAAACTTTTCAGACAAGCAAAAGTTAAGAGAATTCAGTAACACCAAACCAGCTTTACAACAAATGTTAAAGGAACTTATATAGTCAAGAAATACAAAAGAAGGGAAAAGATCTACAAAAATCAACCCCAAACAATTAAGAAAATGGCAATAGGAACATATATATCATAATTACTTTAATGTATATGGATTAAATGCTCCAACCAAAAGATACAGGCTACTGAATGGATACAAAACAAGACCTATATATATATATATATATATATATATATATATATATATATATATATGTTGTCTACAAGAAACCCATTCAGACCTAAAGACACATATAGGTGGAAAGCAAGAGGATCGAAAAATATATTCCATGCAAATGTAAAGCAAAAGAAAGCTGGAGTAACAATTCTTATATCAGAAAAAATAGATCTTAAAATAAAGAAGATTACAAGGGATAAGGAAGAACACTACATAATAATCAAAGGATCAAAGGACCCATCAAGGGAAGATATAACAATTGTAGATATCTAGGCACCCAACATAAGAGCACCTCAATACATAAGAAAAACACTAACAGACATAAAAGGAGAAATTGACAGTAACACAATAATAGTAGGAGACTTTAAAACCCCAGTTACACCAATGGACAGATCATCAAAACAGAAAATTAATAAGGAAACACAAATCTTAAATGATACTTTAGATGAGATGGATTTCATTGATGTCTTCAGGACATTCCATTCAAATGCAGAGTACACCTTCTTCTCAAGTGCACATAGAACATTCTCCAGAATAGACCACATCTTGGGTCACAAAAAAAAAAAAAGGTAGGCAATAAAAGAGAAATGATGGGAGATATAAAGGAGTCCCAGGAGATCCAACATCCAACTATTAGGTTGGTGCAAAAGTAATTGCGATTTTTTGCATTTGTTGACATGTGCTGTTTGATATTAGAACACATTCTAAATAAATATGGTTATGTTGTACATCATTTTAATACAAATTTCTCATTTTTTTTGCAAATGACATTATTTTGTGTTTCTTTTATTTTTATTTTAGACTAGGGAAATTATATTAAAAATTAATTTGAGCGCTTTTCTTATTTAAGTTCAGAATGGGTTATAAAGCATCAGAGACAACTCTCAACATCAACAATGCATTTGGTCTAGGAACTGGTAATGAATGTACAGTGCAGGGGTTGTTCAAGAAGTTTTTCAAAGGAGACTGAGAGCCTTGGCCAACTGATAGTCATCATCAAAGCTGATCCTCTTATAACTACATGAGGAGTTGCTGAAGAACTCAGCTTTGACCACTCTGTGGTCAATAGGCATTTGAAGCAAATTGGAAAGGTGAAAAAACTTAATAAGTGGATGCCTCATGAGCTGACCAGATATAAAAAACAAAAATTATCACTTTGAAGTATTGTCTTCCCTTATTTTATACAACTGTCTGCAATGTGGGAAACCAGGGTCCCATCCCTGGGTTGGGAAGATCCTCTGGGGGAGGGCATGGCAACCCACTCCAGTATCTTTGCCTGCAGAATCCTCAGGGACAGAGAGTCCCGGCAGGCTGCAGTCCACGGGGTCGCAAAGAATCAGACACAACTAAGCACAGCATAGCGTATTCTATGCAACAACAAGGAACCGTTTCTCGATCAGATTGGGATCTGAGATGAAAAGTGGATTTCATACAAGAACTGGTAAGGACAAGTTCAGTGGCTGGACCAAGAAGAAGCTCCAAAACACTTCCCAAAGCCAAATTTCCACCAAAAACCAAAGGTCATGGTCACTATTTGGTGGTCCACTGCCCATCTGATCCACTGTAGCTTTCTAAATCCCAGAAAAACCATTACGTCTGAGACGTATGCTCAGAAAGTCCCTGAGATGCAGCAAAAACTGGAATGCCTGTAGCCAGCATTGGTCAACAGAAAGAGCCCAATTCTCCTCCAGAATAACACCCAACCACTCATCACACAACCTCCCACCAACCTCTACCACTTCTTCAAACATGTCAACAGCTTTTTGCAGGGAAAACACTTCCACAACCACCTGGAGGCAGAAAATAAATGCTTTTCAGGAGTTTGTCAAATCCTGAAGCAAGGATTTTTATGCTACAGGAATAAACAAACTTATTTTTTGTTAGCAAAAATGTGACTTGTCTACTGTAATGGTTCCTATTTTAACTACTACTGATGTGTTTGAGCCTAGCTATAATGATTTAAAATGATCAGTGATTTATGATGGTCTGAAATGATAATTACATTTGCACCAACCTAATAATAAGAGAGAGAGAGACAGGAAGACAGAGAGAGAGGGCAAGGAAAGGGAAAAAAAGAGAACAGAAGAGAAGAGAAAATAGAGGAATGAAATTTATCAAAGAAATAGTAAAATTCCCCAAGGTAGTTTCTGCAGTGAATAACATTTACATATTTATTTTGTGATAGGTAATCTCTGTTTGTTGGTTCTTGTTTCATAGAATCAACCCATGGAAAGTATCAGAAGAAACCATTTTAATTATAGAATTGAGCATAGATCTTATGAGCCTCGACAATATGAACATTGGGATTTAATGCTGATGGTTTGGGAGGTGAAGACAGGAAAAGAGATCTGATGAAAGTATTAAAACCCTGCTGTCTTCACACTAAATGGCATAAAGGGAAGCTAAACTGTTCAGGGTAATAGCCCACAAGACAAATTTTGAGAATATTATTTAAAGTAGTTAATAGTAACCAAGAGAAACCCTATAAATAAGTTTATGTCTGGCTAAATTGAGAGGCAGAAAAGACAGGGGCAGGATAATACTGTGTGCCTGACAAAATTACTAAGGCAGACAGCCTCCAAGATGGCCCCCACTGATCCCTGCCTCCCACTACTACAATCCGCTGTGTAATCCCATCCCAAGATGCAGGCTGGGCCTAGTGATTCACTTCTAACAAATAGAACACAACAAAGTGATAAGATATTACTTCTTAGACTAGGTTACAAAAAGATTTTGGCACCATTGAGGGGACCCACTTTCACTTGTTCTGAGGAAAAACAGTTGCCACTTGGTGGTAGCTCACATTACAAGGCAAGAAGTATGGTGGCCTCTAGGTGAGGAACTGAATCCTATCAACAACAAAGCGAGTGAGCTTGGAAACAGATCATTCTTCAGTTGAGAGTTTAGGTTCCACCTGACACCTTGATTGCAATCACATAAGAAGTCCTCTTGCTCCTTGGAAGAAAAGCTAACAAACCTAGAGAGTGTAGTAAAAAGCAGAGATATCACTTTGCCAACAAACTAATGAGCCATGTAGTCAAAGCTATGGTTTTTCCAGTAGTCATGTACGGATGTGAGAATTGGACCATAAAAAAGCTGAGCACCAAAGAACTGATGCTCTAAATTGTGGTTCTGGAGAAGACTCTTGAGAGTCACTTGGACAACAAGGAGATCAAACTAGTCGATCCTAAAGCAAATCAATCCTGAATATTCATTGGAAGGACTGATGCTGAAGCTGAAGCTCCAATATTTTGGCCACCTGATGTGAAGAGCCGACTCACTAGAAAAGACCTCGATGCTAAGAAAGATTGAGGGCAGGGAGAGAAGGGGATAGCAGAGGATGAGATGGTTGGATAGCATCATTGACTCAATAAACATAAATTTGAGCAAACTCCAGGAGATGGTGAAGTACAGGGAAGCTTGGCATGCAGTGGTCTTTGGGGTCGCAAACAGTTGGACAGGACTTAGCAACTGAACAACAAGTCTCTGAAATGGAGGACTTAAATAAGCCATGCCTGAATTTCTGACCTACTGTAAGATTGTTGTTGTTGTTCTGTCACCCAGTCATGTTCAACTGTTTGCGACCTCATGGACTGCAGCATGCCAGTCCTCTCTGTCCATTACTATCTCCCGAAGTTTGCCCAAGGTCATGTCCATTGCATCAGTGATGCCATCCAGCCATCTCATTCTCTGACACCCTCTTCTCCTTCTGCCCTCAATCCTTCCCAGTATCAGGGACTTTTCCAATGAGTCAGTTGTATGCATCAGATGACCAATATACTGGAGCTTCAACTTCATCATCAGTCCTTCCAACAAGTACTCAGAGTTGATTTCCCTTAAGACTGAATGGTTTGATCTCCTTGTTGTCCAAGGGACTCTCAGGAGTCTTCTCCAGCACCATAGATTAAAGGCATCAATTCTACAGCCCTCTGCCTTCTTTACAGTCTCATAATCATACATGACCAATGGGAATACAATAGCCTTGACTATACAAACCTTTGTTGGCAGAGTAATGTCTCTACTTTTCAACACACTGCCTGACTCTTGAGAAATCTGTATACAGGTCAGGAAGCAACAGTTAGAACTGGACATGGAACAACAGACTGGTTCCACAGCAGGAAAGGAATATGTCAAGGCTGTATGTTGTCACCCTGCTTATTTAACTTATATACAGGGTACATTATGAGAAATGCTGGGCTGGATGAAGAGCAAACTGGAATCAAGGTTTCCAGCAAAAATATTAATAAACTCAGATATACAGATAACACTACCCTTATGGCAGAAAGTGAAGAAGAACTAAAGAGCCTCTTGGTGAAAGTGAAAAAGTTGGTTTAAAACTCAACATTCAGGAAACTAAGACCATGGTATCTGGTCCCATCACTTCATGGCAAATATATGGGAAAACAGTGGAAACAGTGAAACAGACTTTATTTTTTTGAGCTCCAGAGTCACTGCATATGGTGACTGCAGCCATGAAATTAAAAGACATACTCCTTGGAAGAAAAGTTATGACCAACCTAGACAGCATATTAAAAACCACAAACATTACTTTGCCAACAAAGGTCCATATAGTCAAAGCCATGGTTTTTCCAGTGATCATGTGTGGATGTGAGAGTTGAAGTATAAAGAAAGTTGAGCTCTGAAGAATTGATGCTTTTGAACTGTGGTGTTGGAGAAGACTCTTGAGAGTCCCTTGGACTGCAAGGAGATCCAACCAGTCCATCCTAAAGGAGATCAGTCCTGAATATTCATTGCAAGGACTGATGCTGAAACTGAAACTCCAGTACTTTGGCCACCTGATGCGAAGAACTGACTCATTTGAAAAGACCCTGATGTTGGGAAAGATTGAAGGCGGGAAGAGAAGGGGATGACAGAGGATTAGATGGTTGAATGGCATCACCGACTCAATGGACACGAGTTTGAGTAAACTCCTGCAGTTGGTGATTTGGACAGGGAAGTCTGGTGTGCTGCAGTCCACGGGGTCACAAAGAGTTGGACATGACTGAGTGACTGAACTGAACTATCTAGTTTTGTTGTAGCTTTTCTGTCAAGAAACAAATGTCTTCTGATTTCATGCCTGCACTCACCTTCTACAGTTATTTTAGAGCCCAAGAAGAGGAGATCTGTCACTGCTTCATGTATCACTGCCTTGTCCTGCTGAAGGGGCTTGCATAAATCGATGATGCTATAAGCCAAGCCATGTAAGCCCACCCAAGACAGATGCATCATAGCAGAAAGTTCTGACAAAGTGTGATTCACTGGAAGAGGGAATGGCAAATCACCCCAGTATACTTGCTGTCAGAACTTCATGAACTCTATAAAGGGACAAAAAGATATGACATCGAAGATGAGTCCCCCAGGTTTAAAGGTGTCCGACATGCTACTGGGGAAGAGCAGAGCAGAACTACTAATAGCCACAGAAAGAAGGAAGCAAAGCAGCTAGGCCAAAGCAGAAATGGCACTCAGTTGTGGAAGTGTCTGATGATGAAAGTAAAATCTAGTGCTGCAAAGAACAGTGCTGCATAGGAACCTAGAATGTTCAGTCCATGAATCAAAGTAAACTGGAAGTGGTCAAGTAGAAGATGGTGAGAATGAACATTGACATCTTAGGAATCAGTGAACTAAAGTGGGTGAGAATGGGCAAATTTAATTCAGATGACCATTATATCTACTACTGTGGGCAAGAATACCATAGAAGAAATGGAGTATCCCTCATTATCAACAAAAGAATCCAAAATGCAGTACTTGTGTGTGCAGCCTCAAAAATGACAGAATGATCTCGGTTCGTTTCCAAGGCAAGCCATTCAACATCACAGTAATCCAAGCCTATGCCTCTACCAGCAATGCCAAGAAGATGAAGTTGATCAGTTGTATGAAGACCTAAAAGACCTTTTAGAACTAACACCAAAAAATATTTTATTCATCATTGAGGATTGGAATGCAAAAATAGGAAGTCAAGAGATACCTGGAGTAACAGGCAAGTTTGACCTTGGAGAACAATATAAAACAGGGCAAAGGCTAACTGAATTCTTCCAAGAGAATGCATTGGTCATAGCAAATACCCTTTTACAACAATACAAGAGATAACTTTGCACATAGACATCACCAAATGATTGTAAGATTAGCGTACTAAAAATTAACTCACTGATTTAGAATGAAAACCAAAGATGTCCAAAAATGAAAAGAACATGTTCAAAGTTAAGAAAAGTATTATTGCAAACACAATAGACCAAAAAAAAAAGTCCAAGTTAAGGAAATAAGTATCTTTCAGGACAAATGAGAACAAATTAAGTCAAAGTAACAATTAACGAAGAAAATAACGTTTTCCCAACATATAAAAAGGGCTCAGTGTGTTGCATATAACATTGATGAATAGAGCCTCATGCTTAGAAATCACCTGGGAAAAATAATTTCAGAGAGGCAGAGGGGTAAAAGTTTTTCAACATTCAAGAAAAGCTTATAAACTCGTCCTCCTCCAAGACATGGGCTGCCAGAAGCATCAAGCTGTCTATAAAGTTTTGAAGAAAACTGATTGTGTTTTAAGGTTGTTTATGTGCAAAAGACACTGAAAGGCATCCTGAGGCATAAAAAAGCTATAACAATAACCCATCAGCTTTTCTCAAAAACCAATATGCAGAGATAAACTCTACACAATTGAATGATCAATAAAAATATTAGTTAAGAGAACTAGGATACAAGAGTTCTATGGGAAAACACTGGTATCAGTTAAATACGTGGAATAAAATCTAAATAAAAATATGACAATGTGTATCTGATACTTTATTATTCATAGTAAGGTTCAAATGTGATTTAAATTTTAATAAATTAGATGAATACATGATATAGTTTAGAACCTTTTAGAAAAGTGAAAGGCAAACAGTAGAAGAGTTTACCAATTAAATTTTACTGTATAACAAACCACACTAATGCTTGCTTATTGGGCTAAAACAGCCACCAATTATTTAGCTCATGAGTCTGTGGGTAAGCAGTTTAGATTGTGTTCAGCCAGGCAGTTGTTCTGTTCTCAACTGGCCTCACTGATGCATCCAAGCTAAGCAGCCGAGTGAGCTGGAAACTAACTAGTTTAGGACAGTCTCTGGTCTCTGCTGGGACAGCTCATCTTTTCTCCACGTCTCATCATGCTTGTTCCAGCATGAAAGCTTAGGGTTTTTCACGCTGAAACAAGAGGAAGTTTCTAAGAGAACAGTTTCAAGTATAAAAGGCCTCTTAAGGTCCAATCCGAGAACACTATTTCACTTCCACTACATTTTTTTTAGGCAAATAAAATTACAAGTTCAGCCTAGACTTGAGGGATGGAAAATTTGACTCTAACTCTTAATGGGAAATTTTGCAAAAGTACACTGCTAAGAGAATGGAGAGAGGAGAAAAATAATTATGGCCAATTCTGCAACAGTCCACCATAGCCTGACATCTGGCCATACTTATTAACAAACAACCCTCTCATGGGCAAAATATACTGTTTTCCCAAGATATCCCAAAGTCTAATTACTGCATGATGCTCCAAGTTCAGAATCTTGAAGTATCCATCTGATCTGAATGCCCCTCCTTTTGACCTAGAGATCTCCAACCTAAAAAGATAAATTATCTATCCCCCAAAACCCAATCACAATAGTGAAACATACCAGGGCAACCACAACAGACATTTATACTCAAAAAAGAGAAAGATAAAAGGCATACACCATAGTCATGGTCCACAGAAACTCTGAAATGCAGCAAAGCAAATATTTCTAGGTCCCCACACTCAGAGATAGCTTCCTTGATTAAGGCACAAATCTGATCCTTGAAAGTAGTTTCTCGCTAAATGACCCATGACTCTAGCCTCTAGATGTCTTTTCTTTTTAATCCTGCCACATCACCTTGAGTACAAGCTTCCTTGATGACATTTGGCCTAGAGGTCTCTTGTCCCCACAGGTGACAGCCAGACAATCCCCAGAAGAGCTACCTTATGAATATGTGAAGGAGTCCTGAGGAGCCACTGAAGTTCACTCTGCATTGGTGACTCACTGACTCTGAGTTAAATAAATGTCGTTTTGAGCCATTTAATTTTAAGCTGATTTGTTACACAAAAATAGGTAATTCCTAGTGTTAAAAAAAAAATAACAGTATACCTACTCCAGAGGTAACGGAAAGAAAATCATAGTCATTATAAAGAGAGTAAATAAAGTCAAAAAGAAGACAAAAACAAGATGACAGAGGATCAAGCATATCATTCATTACATAAAAAATAAATGAGTTAAATCCCTCAGGTAAAAGGCAAATACTCTCATTAGATTCAAAACAAAATTTAACTACATGTGGCTAACAAGAGACATACCTAAAATGACACAATAGAGAATTGACCAAAATAGCCAAAAAATTACTAGGTAAGTAGAAACAAAAAGAAATCATGGATTGCATTATTATTATGTAACTAAAGACCCAAACTTTAAGCAGTCTATTTTCTAGAAAAGATAAATCAATAATAAATATAAAGCTGTTGTGAATACTTATTACAAGACATCATCAAAATATATAAATAGTATTACGAATACATGAAAATAAAAGAACAGATATTTATAAATTATTGAACTATTAATAAAACTGATTTATTTAGGAGACAATAACCTATATAAGGGACTTCTCTGGTTGCTGAGTGGTAAAGAATCCACCTGCAATGCAGGAGATGTGGGTTTGATCCCTGGGTCAGGAAGATCCCCTGGAGAAGGAAATGGCAACCCACTCCAGTATTCCTGCCTGGGAAATCCCAGGGACAGAGGAGCCTGGAGGGCTACAGTCAGTTCATGGAGTCACAAAAAAGTCAGACACGACTTAGCGGCTTAAGAAAAAAAAAAAAATCCCATATAAAGAAAACAAATATATCTTATTCTTAAGCCTCCTTAGAACATACTAAAATTTGATCATTTAGAAGATAACAAAGAAAACTTCAAGAAAGGCCCAGTAATAAAAAATTCAAGGGCCCATTTTCTGGCCATAGGGCTGAAGGTCTTAATTCAGGAATCTATGTATGGGCTTCGGAAAATCTATTCATCTCTTGACACTGTATCATATGTTTATGAGCATTTTTCTCAGTGCTGAGTGCATAGTGCTCATCAATTTTTCAAGTGACCTTGATCTCTCATAAAAATGAAATGGGGAACTAATAAATACAATCTGAAATAAAAAATTAAAACCCCAGGCACACAAAATCTGTTCATTTTTAAAAAGAATAAGCATTAGTATTAAATTTAATATGACACAGATACTGTTAAAACTATTGCTTCCATTTAATTAACAGGTATGTATAAATGGAATTGCTTTGGGTTTGAAAGTGGACATAAAGTTTCATATTTATTAATCAGTAATCCATAAATGAAAGTGTAGTGAGCCCACAATGCATTTCACAATATGTTATTGTTCTTTGAGTATATTTTTTTTATTAGTTAGAACTTTCTCCTGGCAAGGAAAAGAAAATCTAATTCAAAAGGCCTTAAGCAAAAGAGAGTTTGATGATAATGAAATTGGAACTTGTAGGGCTAGGTTTATCTTGATGCAGAAGCTCAAACCATGTCACCAAGACCTGGGAGATTTCCATCTCTACTTCCTGGTCCATCTGCAGACAGGTTCCTCCCTTATAAAAGCTAGGCTATGGAGGACACAGAAATTTACATAACATTAGCTTCCATTCCATAATCATAGCTCTATCCCTCTATCTCAAGAGTCTCCAGAAATTCTCAAGAGTTTGGCCCTGATGGCCTCACCTGGGCATCCCTGAACTAATCACTGATTAGGGAAAAGTGGGAGCAGATTGACCACATCTGACTCACAGCTTACCCTTAACCCTCCACCAACCCCATTTCCTGAGAATGAGTGGTGTGTGGATCCCGTGTAAAAATAGAGTATTAATAAATGGCAAAAAAAAAGAGAAGAATGATGCTAGGAATATCATAAGTGCATTTTACTGAATATAAGAATTTCACATTTACATGTTTAATGTCCATCCTTTTCATTCTTCCTTTTCTTAGTAAAATAGGGCTATTAAAATTGATAGAACTTGCTGTCAAAATCAAATACTGGTAACATGCCTTTCCTTTTTCTCAAGTCTCTGTATTTTAAAAATTAATAAAAATTATACAGTTACTGGAAACTGGTAGTTTCAGGTTATTAGGATTCATCATGAAGTAAAACTATATGCAAGCATCACTAATCATCAGGGAAATGAAAATCAAAACTACAATGAGATATAACCTCATACTTGTTATAATGGCTATTATCAAAAAGACAAGAAACAAGTGTTGGCAAGGATAGGGAGAAAAGGGAACTTCACTGTTGATGGAAATGTAAATTGGTGCAACTACCATGGAAAACAGTGTGGAGGCGCCACAGAAGTTGGAACTCAAACTATCCTATGATCCAGCAATTCCACTTCTGGGTATATATCCAATGAAAATGATTTCAAGAAAACACTGATTCAAAAAGATATATGCATATATATGGAATTTAGAAAGACGGTAACGAGAACCCAGCATGCGAGACAGCAAAAGGAACGCAGATGTATAGAATAGACTCGTGGACTCTGTGGATGAGGGAAAAGGTGGGATGATATGGGAGAATGGCATTGAAACAGGTTAATTATCATATGTCTAATCAATTGCCAGCCCAGGATTGATGCTCGGGGCTGGTGCAACGAGATTTCCCGGGGGGAAGGAGGAGGGAGGGGGGTTCTGGAGGGGGAGCATATGTAAACCCATGGTGATATCATGTCATTGTATGGCAAAACTAATAAAAAAAAAAATACATCTACCAATGGATGAATGGATAAAGAAATCATGATACACGCACACACACTCACAAACACACATTTATACATTCACAAGAAAATACTATTCAGCCATTAAAAATAATAAAATCATTTGTGATAACGTGGATGGATCTTGACAGTGTTATGCTAAGTAAAATAAGTTAGTAAGTCAAACAGATAAAGACAAATAACATATGATCTTACTTGTATGCAGAATCTTAGGAAGATAAAAAATGAACAAGTGAATAAAAACAAGCTCATAGATATAGAGAACAGATTAGGGGCTGTCGGTGGTAGGGGTGGGAAGTAGACAAAATGGATGAAGGGGATCAAAAGATAAACTTATAGCTAAAAAATAAATAAGTCTTAAGGATATAATGTACAGCACGCTGACTACAGTTAATAATACAGTACTGCATATTTGAAAGTTGTTAAGAGAGTAGATAGAGCTTCCCTGGTGGTTCAGATAGTAAAAGAATCCACCTGGAATGGGGGAGACTTGGGTTAAATCCCTGGTATGGGAAGATCCTTTGGATGAGGGCATGGCAAACCACTCCAGTATTTCTTGCCTGGAGAATTCCCAAGGACAGAGGAGCCCGTTAGGCTACAGTCCAGGAAGTCACAAAGAGTCGGACATGACTGAGTGAATGAGCATATCACAGCACAAGAGAGATCAATCTTAAAGGTTCTTATCACGAGAAAAAAATGCAACCATGTATGGAGACAGATGTTAACTAGACTTATTGTGCTAATCATTTTGTGATATATACAAATATCAAATCATTATGTTACACACTTGTAACTAATATAATGTCAGATGTCAACTATTCCTTAATAAAAATTAGAATTTAAGAAAACATAGCCTGCCTCAGCAGTTCCATTTATATGAGTATACCTAAAAGAATTGCTAATAATAAAGAAGGATGCCCATAGGTTTTTTTAGGCAAAAAAATAAAAACAATATAAATATCCACTAACCACAGAATACATAGACTGTGGCATATTCATTACATAGATTTTGAAATTAAAAGAGAATCTATTTGTATATCATGAATAAATCTTGAAAACATTGTTGAATGAAGATACCAAAAAAAAAAAGAGCTATCTATATTTGCATTATCTCATACTTAACATGATGAAAATAGATTCAAATAAATGCCCTATTTGTAGGGGTTTAACTAAACGTTGACTCGTTTGATGTTTATCATTAATGTTTCATACATTTCAGTAAAATCAAATTAGATTAATGCATTGTTCATACTCTCAGAACATACTGGGATTTAAAACTAATTGAATTCTTTGCTTGCAAAGATATTCTCTTATTTATAACTGGAATTACAATGTATAGAAACTCAGTACGGATAATTAATGGGAGATAAAGGATTCTTTTTTAAAAAAGGTTCAATGAAGTGGAAATGTCATATAAAAGAAAGGCATGATATGAAAATAAAAAAAGAAATCTAGCACACTGAGAGAAGACAAGGGACCAAAAATTGTTCAAAGAGTGTCTAAGCGCTTAACCTCCCTGACCTCAGCATAGCAGAGAAGAAAATAAAACTTATTTAACATTTCTTGAGCTTCAGGATGTATTGTAGATTGAAGGAACACAAGATAAATTATTTAGACTGTTTCAACGGAGATTGGCAAAAATCCCAACCTGTCATAAACAGGGTTTAAAAAGCTTGATATGCCATAAATAATTTATAGTTTCTAAACCAGAAAAGTTCTAAATTTGAAGCCCTGCATTGAATAGAAGACTCTCTATCAACCACAGTGCATTCATCTCCTTTCAGGAGCTGACTGGAACACTTTACAAAAAGGTCACTATCATAAAGAAAAGCACAATATCCCATCTCTTGTTTCCTATTTTCAGAAATGTAAACCAAATACGGAACATTTAGGATGTATATCATAGCAATTTTTAAATAAACAAGAACAGCAATCTCTTTATTTTTATAGGAGGACCAGACAAATTCCACATTTACCCCAGTTCCATATCATAAAGTATACCACAATACAATGTGCCTTTAAAGTGAACCAAGAATTATAAACCTCTTGGGAAGAAATGTGAGTGTAGAATAGTTTTAGAGTTTTATAAGAATTTTTTTTTTATCTTTTACACTTGCTTGCCCACAACTAATTTGACACAATTTTTAACAACTTGCCTTTATCAAATGTACCAAAAGCATTCAATTAGATTTGTGCAGAAGTTTCTCTTTCTTCCCACATTCATGGTTCATTGGTTTCCAAAATAATTCATGTAGATTACATGATAATAATAACAAATATAACTGAGAAACAGGTTTGAAAACAAGACACTTCATCTTCTAGAAACATGCAACACATCTGGACCTCTGGTGAGAGCTGATCTGATTTGGCATCGCCATGGAATCTCATGACTATCAGTCAAAATGTTCTGCAAAGAAAACAGAGGGTATTGGTCAATCTGACAAGCTTATTAAATGTCAGTCAGATAAGAACACTTCCACTACAATAAGCAAAACAGTTACTATCTGTGGAGTGTGTACCAAGGACCTTGGCACTGTGCCAATTATCATCTATCTGGTTTAAATATCTTCTCAGACAGAAGTCAAAAATAGTCAACAGGGACCAAGTATTTCTTTATGCTTAACACTGCTTCTTCTGAACTATCTCATTAAATCTCCAGAAAACAATGAAGAGTGACTATTATTATCCTTTTTTTCCATATGAAGAAAACGAAGCTCAGAGCACTTCGTTTTCTCACAAAGTGAGATCCGAGACCTTCTACACTGAGGTTTAAGGTTGCAAGTCCTACTGATAACAATCCCTCCATCCCTAGTCCGAGTATGCTTGTCAGGGTTATGGGTGATACTGTGGTGTACTGGGAGGTAAAAGGACCTGTGAGTACTTGGGAAGTGAATGAAATTTGGGATTTGTACAATCCTTGGTATTGCTTTTCTCTCGGAGAGAGACCTTTTTAAGACAATGCTTGATTCTTGCAGCTTGAGGAATGCTAAGTACTATAAAAATTTCCCAATACTCTGCTAGCAAATATCCTGTACAGTAGGATATAGTGTTGGGGACAAGGATAGGAAATGGGTCCTGATTAGCTAACAATTAAGTTTTGATTACAATTATTGCTGTGGTTTTATTATTACTTTGGGCTTTCCTTGTGGCTCAGCTGGTAAAGCATCTGCCTGCAATGCAGGAGACCTGGGTTCAATTCCTGTGTTTGGAAGATCCTCTTGAGAAGAGAAAGGCTACCCACTTCAGTGTTCTGGCCTAGAGAATTCCATGGACTGTATAGTTCATGGGATTGCAAAGAGTCGGACATGACTGAGCAGCTTTCACTTCACTTCACTTATTACCACTACTATTGTTCCCATTACTACTCTGGGGTCTTTATTCATGCCATCTCTTCCTCACTCTCAATCCCTGACATTTCCTGTCACCTAGGGTATACCCTGTTCCAACCCAGGGCAATTTTTCTGACCGTGCTAACTCATCACAATTGCTCGTGGATGTGAATTCTTACAGCAGTTACTTTCCCATCACTTTTTACATTGCTGGCTGTTTTTTATGTACACTTGACTTATCTCTACTCATACAAAGATTATAAATTTATCTGAGAACTATACTATGTCCTACATGTCTTATCAACCTCAGTATCTTCCTTGAGAGAGACATTCAACCAAAATATATTGATTTTCTTCTTAAAGGAAACACAACCACAGCCCAGCAGAACTGAGAAATCGATTGGCTTCAGATTCCTTCTTACTCACTATTGTGACCTGCATACCAACTCGTGGCAAACAGGTAAGGAATGGGGGTGAACTTGTTCACTGGAATGTCAGGATTTCACTCTGAAGTCCTCAGAGAACAAATGTCAGTTTCCCCATTCTTAAACACAAACACCTAACCCCAAAATGAAGAAACAGAAGAAACTTAGCCTTGACTGTTTTCTAATTTATTAATGCTGGAGACCTTTCAACAAATATGGATTAGGAAGTCCATAGCCTGCTTATGAGACAGCCCTCTTATTACTGAAGTGCCCCTGTCTGCAAAACACAGTATCAAAGACACCAAGCCTCAAACATGTTTGCTTAATTTTCTGGTTAGTATCAGAATGTGGGTCTCATTCCTTGTATTCACCCTCACTGAACAACATATAAATGATTATCAGAAAAGAAAGGTTCTACTTTTATTTTATGAAACTTGACGCATTATGACACTAAAAAAATTCTAGAGCACTGTTAAAGCCAATTTCAAATTATTTAAAATAGAATTAAGCTAATAAGTTTCTGCTATATGTCCCTTTTCCCCTTACCCAGGACCTTGATATTTAAATGAAAGAGTTTTAAGAATTACCTTTTTAAAATAAATATTTTACTACTTTGTTCTTACTCTAAACCTGAAGGCAAAAGATTGCTAGGATATCTTAGTTTTCATATGATGGCAAATAAGTTTCCCCTTCTTTTAAAAATTCCAAGATACACTGAAGTTTTCTGAATAATTGGCTAAGCAATGAAATATGCTGGAAAAAGAAAACAAGAATTACATCATGGACAGTGCAGTCACCAAGAGGAAGAATGGATAGGAGCAACTCATTTTCATGTATACAAAAGATACAAATGTTGAAGACAAGCATTTTGGTGGTAAACCTATCTTCAAAACAAATTTATTTTTGACATTATCCTTAATTAAGAAAAGTTAAACTTTTCATTGAAAAATATGCACAGAGAATACTCTTGAGTTATTTCTGATTGGTACTGAGTAAAAACTCACAGCTCATCTTTGAGTCAATCTCAATAACCTCCTCACAAACCTATCAGCCAATCGTTAGCAAGCCTGCTTCTCTGCCTACATCCATATCATCTGTATCCATTTCTCCCCATCTCCACTGCCTCTTCCCTATTTCCAGTCACTATCATCCTTTATACTGGACTAATATCAGTGCTTCTTTTCGAATTTTTTTTCTCCTTAGTTGTTGGTGTTTATATTTTCTCTATTTTTAAAATTTATATCGTGACCATGTATTATTTAATATACTTTATACTTATTATGTAAATCTAATGTGCATTATGAAATATAGACTTAGCACTGGATGAGCACTTTTATCTCACCTTCACTTACCCACTTCACCAATGTTGTCCTTATCAAGGTCACAGCTGAGCTCCACATTGCCAAATCCAGTGGGCAATTCTCAAGTTACATCTTATTTGATCTGCTGTTAGCATTTGACACTCATTCTTTCCTTGAAATCTGTTTCTTCATTTGATTTCCCCCAGAGTCTTCCTGATTTTCCTCTTGCTTCCCTGGCTGCCTTGTCTCATACTTGTTTACTGTGTCCTCCTCTGCTTCCTAACCTTCACAATTACCCCAGGACTCAATCCCTGACTGCTTCTTCACTCCCTAAGTTTCACAGTTTTAACACCTGATGCCTCCTAATGCAGAGCTCCTGTCCAGACCTCTCCCCTGAAAATGCCCCTCATAGAGCCATCTCTCTACCCATCCTCCACACTTAGAAGTTCAGGCATCCCAAACTTTCCACATTCCGTACTGAGCTCCTTCTACTCCCTTGAAAACTGGCTCCTCTCCTTAACTGTTCACCATCCAAACTGTCAGTAAACTGTCATTTACTTTCAAAATATATCCGGAATCTGGGACATACTTTTTTTTCTTTTTACTACCTTGATTATTATCATTCCAATCCAAGCCAATATCTTTTCTTAATTACTGATGATCCTCCTAATAGTACACAGTTTTAAATGTTAGGTTAGACTCCCAATAAAAACCAGCAATCTACTATTCCAGTTATTAACTGCCATACCAGAAAGTCAATTGCTTTTGGTCCTTTAAATTTGCCCTTCTGGTATTTGTGGCCACATTTTTAAACAATGTACTTCTTCTTTGTCAGCTTTAGGTATCTATTTACTTGCTAGAAGAAGGTTATTTTAATCCTTTATAACACCACATATTTCTATTCTCCGTGCCACATTACATATACATTTATATATATGTATGTATGTATATATAATTTGGGGTACAAACAAATACTGTGTCTATGCTACTGTGATTTTATAAACCTTATCCACAACTGGCAATATTGTAAATGATGCTTCTTTTCATGAATACTTTCTTTATCCTGAATCAGTTTTCTCATTTTCATCAGTGGATATCTGCACTAATTAATCTCTAAACCCACAACCCAAAATGTGAATTTCCCTTCAAAAAATTCAAATGTGGTGATCAGGTGATCTCTGCATTTCCTTTCATCTTTCTTAGAGAGATTACTCCTGAAGTCTTTTGCTTAGCACTTACCCAGATCAGTTGTTCTCTAGGCTGGCAGCACATCTGTGACCCACTGGTTTTCTATCACCTTCATTCAGGGAATTCTTTTAGCCTCTTATCAATGTTGGAACTGTTGTTTCCAGGAACCCATGTCATCTTTCTGGTTTACAAATTTGTTTGTTTGGGTGAAATTTTCCTTGTAAATTTCTAAGAAATACTGCATCAGAGGCGAATGTTTCGAGATCTTGCCTTCAGAAATATCTTTATTCTACCTTCACACTTGACTGATAGTTTAACTGAACATGGAATTCCAAGAAATGTCCTGTCTCTGTTTTACTCTACTTTCCAGGAATTTCTCAATCTTTTAATACTCATAATAATTTTTAAAATCTTCTGTTCCAAATTCTTTTCCAAGGTCTCTTTTTTATTCTCCAAAAATACTTTTATTTCTAGTATCCCTTTCTTTTTGAAGAGATGAAATATCTTCTGTGGCATTCATTACTAGTTGAGTGATACCTGATTCCTCTTTTGTTGCAGACACAAAGAAGACTGCTCTTTCCTGCCCCTTGAAGTTAGCAAGCTGTAAGTCTTACTTTGACAAATAACTTGGGAGGAAACGACTCGTCGTTTCTAGATGAAAGTATTTAAATGACATTATCAAATCTCCAGCCTCTCTTCCTTATGATGGTGGAATGTGTATTGGTAGTGGAAGCAAGTACTGATATGAAGACCAAAGCATCTTGAAATAGTAAGCTAGTAAATAGAAAACAGCAACCCTGGGGGAAAGTGTGGGCCTGCAGCAGGTATTACATGAGCAAGAAAAAAAAACCTAGTTGTATTTAGGCACCTAGATTCGGGGATTGTTTATTACCACAGTTCATATATTTGGTACCACAAGTGGGGCACTGCCATAACAATAAACATCTAATATGGTACATTGGCTTGGTGGTTGGATAGCAGGTGATGAAGAAATTGATCTCAGAGGCAATAAAGATGATTCTTGCCATGCAGTTGCAAAATATTTGTACAACTACGAACTGAGAGACAGATTGTCTTATCATTGACAACATTTTTCCTACCTTTGCTTGTAGTTCCAAAGGCAGCAGTAGGAAAAAGAAAATTGAATTTTGTGATAGACTTCTGTGAGCAGTATTTGACAAGTTATTGCATGAAATAGTTGAGATCAGAAGAGAACTGTCCAGCTTTCAAGTAGGAATGAAAAAGATAAAAGAAAATGAGTCCAGAAATTTGAAGACATGTTACATTAGGAGAGATAACTGATTGTCAAACACAGACAAATATAAAATTGAGAAAGTCTTAAAATAAGGAAAGCTCATTGAAATTCAATTTAAGCAAGGATCAAAGTAAGAATATAGTTGTAATAACCATTAGCAAAACCTCTGAGTAGTTTAAATGTCCTCAGGTCCCCCAGTAAATTCTTTCAATTGGATAAAAAGTGTAAGAAGATGCTAAATGGTGCCTCTCAGTAAAATCTAATCAATACAAAATCTTGAGCTGCTAGATTTCCTGAGAGATGAATGCTCCAATTTCCTGCCTGAAGAGAATAAGCCCGTCTAGGCGTAATCTCAGATGAGGAAGGAAGGGAGAGAGCTGGAAGCTTTGCCATTAAAAAAAAAAAAAACACTTTTGTTTAGTCACATTGTTCTTCAAGATGACATTCAAAGCCCCAGAGAATAAGTGTCCATCTCCTGCTCAATACTTATAATGTAAGCTATAGTCATCTCTTATTCCATGGCTGCTATTATTGTTGTTTTTCTGAGTTCAGTGCTTTTTGTCCCTTCTCTATCATTTTAATGGAGTTACAGGAGGGGAAAAAGGTAAATACAAGTGTGGAATCTACCATATTTAGCTGGAAATTAATACTACAATCCCTCTCACTTGATCTCCCTACTTCTCTCCAGTGTTCCAGAAATCATTCTCAATACTACAGCCAGAACAACCCTTTAAAACATAATATGTCTTTCCTTATATTAAACTCTCTAATGGATTTCTATTGCACTAGAATAAAATTCAACCTCCTAATCATAGTCCACAAGTCCACACATGATCTGAGCCATATCTCTTGGCCCCTAATTCTCTATGTTCAAGTCACTCTAGATTTTTGTATGTTTTTTGAATATACCAAGATAATTTCCACCTTAGGGCCTTTTATTTTGTTGATCCTTATAGGAATTTTCTGTTTCTAAGTTTGTAGAGGGCCAGTCATTTTCATTTTTTTTTTCAGCTCAAATTTGACCTCTGCAGAAATGTTCCTAACTATATTGTACTCGGTCTACAACAGCCTGACTCTGCCTGGTCCCAGTCTCTAGGTATCCAATCCCCTTCTTTTGTTTTTTTTCATAGTATTTATAATTCTGTTACTGATCCCATTAATATATGTTACACATATACTACTTGTGTCTGTCTCCAGTCAAACCATTTCCAAAAGAATATGAATTCAAGAAACCTCATTTGCTTCATTCATCATTAACTTATCTAATAAGAAATATTATCTGGCAAGATTAAGTAACCAATGCATTTTTAAGTGAGCAAATACAAGACCTAGCACATCACTTCTTTTTGCTGTTGTTGTTGCTCAATCGTGAAGTTATGTCCAACTCTCTCGCCACCCATGGATTGTAGTGCACCAGGCTCTTCTGTCCTTCCTTATCTCCAGGGGTTTACTCAAATTCATGTCTATTGAGTCAGCGGTACTATCTAATCATCTCTTCCTCTGCCACCCACTTCTCCACCTGTTTCAGTCTTTCCCAGCATCAGGGTCTCTTCCAACAAGTCAGCTCTTAGTATCACGTGGTTAAAATATTGGCCCTTCAGCTTTAGCAACAGTCCTTCCAGTGAATATTCAGGGTTGATTTCTGTTAGGATTGACTGGTTTGATCTCCTTGCAGTCCAAGGGATTCTCAAGAGTCTTCTCCAACACCACAGTTCGAAGGCATCAATTTTTTGGTGCTCAGCCTTCATTATCGTCCAACTCTCACATCCATACATAACTCCTGGAAAAACCATAGTTTTGATTGCATGGACCTTTGTCAGCAAAGTGATGTCTTCCAACAGTTTAAAAAAAAAAAAAGGAAATACTATTCAACTCATTTCTTTAGGTCACTCACTGTAAAGGAAAATTTAATGGGCAATACAAGCTATGAAAGCTAATCTCTACTGAGCTTTGATGCAAGTTCCATAAGCAAAATCTGTCAAATCTAACTTAGCAATATAGAAAGGATAATATATAACATTATATAAGTTAGATATTTATATAAATTATAAATATTATTATACACTACAAATTACATATATTATATAAATATATATAAAGGATAATATATAACATGACTCTCATCAGAAAGATGAGATTGATTTAACATTTGAAAATCAATCCGTATAATTTTCCACAATAACAAAATAAAGGAGAAGAATCATACAAGTGGTTCAATAAATGCATAAAGGTTTTCCTCAGTGCCTCAGTGGCAAAAGAAACACCTGCCAATGCAGGAGATGCATGTTCAATCCCTGGGTTGGAAGATCCCTTGGAGAAGGGAATGGCACCACACTCCAGTATTCTTGTCTGGAGAATCCCATGAACAGAGAAGCCTGGAGGACTATAGTACACAGGGTCGCAAAGAGTCAGACATGGCTTAGTAACTAAACAGCATCACCAAATGCAATGTTTTCACTGCAATCAGCAATAAAAATAAACAAATAAATGTATAAAAATGTTTTATAGGAGAGAAGCTCTTTAATCTGTTAATAAGCCTCTTCAAAAACCCTGTAACAAACATTGCTTTTGTTGGTGAATTATTGGAAATTTTTTCTCTAAGATCAAGAATGAGAAGTAGGCAGTCCTATCCCTACTTCTACTAACTTTTATCCTAAAGGTTTTAAATAATGCAATAGGAAATGAACAAGGTTTGAAAATGAAGAAAAATCATTATCATTTGAAAATGTTATAATTTGCACTTTAAAAATCCAAAAATTTCTATCAACTTGAGAACTGAATAAATTAATTTTTCAAGTCCAAGAATATAAGGTCACTGTTTAAAACAACTGTATTTTTATATATGCCAACAACAACATAAAAATGTAAAACTTTGAAATTATGCGATAAGAATTGCATCAAAAATGATACTAGGACAATTTTACATCTGTACTTCCAAAAAAGGGAATTTGATATCTTGCTCACACCACATCCAAAAATCTAAAGATGAATTCTAGATTTAAATGTGAAAGGTAAGCTATAAAACTTCTGGAATAAAGTCTAGAAGAAATTTTTCATAAACTTAGAGTGGGTAAAAACTTCTTAAACAGGTCCCCAAAATGATAACTATACATTGAAATGTAAAACTTCCATTCCACTTAGGAAAGAGAATGAAAGGGCAAACCACAGAAGGGTGAATTAATCGCCATACATATTTCTAATGAAGAAACTGTTTCTAAAGTGTGAATCTATATCAGTACCCATACTTAAATCTGTATCTCTTCATTTAAATCAATAATACAAAGGCACAACTCATTAAAATAAAATGGACCCCAAAACTTTATAACATAGGTAACTATGGAATTCCCTAGTGGTCCAGTGGTTAGGGCTCTGTGCTTCCATTGCAGGGGGCACAGATTCCACCCCTGACTCTCGGTACAGGAACTAAAATCCAACGTGCCATACAGTATGGCCAAAAAAAAGTGGGGGAGGGGGATGGCTTTTAAATTTTTTACATCAGGAAAATTGCATTTTGTTAAAAGTTACCTTTAAAAATCCTTTAAAATGGTGAAACATCGAAGACCCATCTGCCTTCTCTAAATCAACAGTCCGGTTGTTTGTTTTCCTAGTATTGGAACATGTTCTTTCTTCAACTGAGCACCTGATAAATGTATTGGCCACTATGTAGGGAATTATGGTATACAAAAATATCCATAATTTTAGATATTAGAATGATACTGTCAAGGCAAAATGCCTGGAGGAACTGGGTTAGAAGCAGGGAACAGCAGATTAGCAGTTCACATAAGGTACTCACGCTGGAATAATCTCCAGCTTAGCGCATATGGTTTGTACACATGCTCAGTTGTTAAGGGTCCAACTCCTTGTGACTCCACGAACTGTAGCCTGCCAGGCTCCTCTGTTCATGGGATTTTCCAGGCACGAATACTGGAGTGGGTTGCCGTTCCCTTCTCCAAGGGATCTTCCTGACCCAGGGATGGAACATGAGTCTCCTGAGTTGGCAAGTTAATTCTTTTCCACTGAACCTGGGAAGCCCTTCACACATGGTTTTAGTTAACATTAACTAAATGTGTATGAGACTACAATATTCGAACATGGAGTAAAATCCTCTTCTCAAGGACATCCTGAGAGTTTTTCAAGATAGGTGGGAATACGTTATTATTGGAAAGATTATCTGCCCTTTCTCTTAAGCACAATTATTCTAATTCTATACAATGTTTTTTTTCATTTGCTTTGTGAGATATGAATGCTAAGTGTGACCTTGGCAAGATACTTCATCAACTGTATAGCATGGATAATAGCTCTTGTTTCATAGGATTGCTATAGCTGAAAAAGACACCTAGCAAAGAGTAAGTGCTATATAAGTACAATATATATTAAATAAACAAGTAAACAAAACTGCCAATTCCTTTGCTGTGACTACTTTAATAAAGCATGTAAATTGAGAATAAGACATTCACAGTAAAAGTTTTAAAACTTCCTCTATTTATATCAATATCTTCTTAACTACTTCATGTCATAACAAATCTAATACAATAAGATTTCTTTCCAAACACTCTACTCTTTATTCGTAGTTAGCAAATATCCTAAACTGCTTTAAACATTTCCCTCTGAAACACAGGGCTTAGCACAACTCTAAGAAATTCATCTAGTCCAAGTCCTCAAGTTGTGGACAAAGGCCTTTTTCAAGATTACCACAATGGAGTCTCCTGCTGAATTAATTGCTCTCCTACTGGTCCTCTCTGCATGGAACCATAAGGCAACAGCCACCTTCTTTGTGAAGCACCACCTACCAGGCCCTTCAAAGTCTGGGGAAAATCCATGATAAATAATGAAACACACAGAGTAGGCCAAAACTACCTCTCAACAATATACATTCCCTGCTGATCTGAATAACAAAGGGGAGAAGAAAGCATCTTACAGTATTCACCAATACCACATTTATATAGAATTTTCATTTAAAAATATATGTATTGTTTCACCAAAATTGATGACTTGCATTTTATAAATGCAAAGCAAATAGAATTACTCTAAAATGGCTTAAAGGCTAGATAGTATTCTTTAGTTGCTTATGGTTATTTTCTTTTCCCTTTTGTTTATTCTACTTTTGTGCTTTAGACTGAATTGTGTCCCCACCCTCCACCCCAACATACACACACACACAGACACAAATTCATATGTTGAAACCCTAACACTCAGTATAATGGTGTTGGGGATGGAGTCTTTGGGAATCTGGTTTGGACAGAGTCATAAGGGTGGGGCTCGCATGATGAGATTAGTGCCCTATTAGAAGACACCAAAGAGCCTGCTCACATGCACTCTCTCTCTCTCTCTCTTTCTCTCCCTCTGCCAACCCCGCATGTGTGGATGTTTCAAGGCAGCCATCTGCAAACCAGGAAGGGTCCTCACCAGAACCTGACCATGCTGGCACTCTGATCTTGTAGTTTTTGGCCTCCAAAGCTGTGATAAAATACATTTCTATTGTTTAAGTCACCCAGTCTATGGTATTTTGTATGACACCCTGAACTAAGACATTACGTATTCCTATATTCTACTGCTTCAAAACATTCCCCTGTGAGTCTCAGCTCTTTTGTTTCCTGGTTTTAGGACTATGAATAAGTCATCTTAACTTTTTTCAGATTCAATTGTTTTATCTGTTTAAAACTGAGAATGCTTGTTCTGTCTCCCCCATAGACTATTTAGGAGGAAATGAAGTATGAGAAAACCTTTGTGAAAATTGAAAAGAATGTCTTCTAAAGCTACTTTCAACTCAGAATCAATGCAATAATTTGACTTTTAAAATTTCATTACACTTGCAGCATTTATTCTGATGTTAAGTTACGTATTTATATATTTTGTAATTGATATTTTTTATGTGATCCAAATAACCTTAGAGCACATCCATCGCAGATGCTGAGAAGGGCCATTTTCAGTTTGCCTCCAAGTTGCTGGCTCATTTTTTCTGTCTGTCACAAAGCAGAACTATAGCTCTACCTCCTGTGTCTTCCTAGGAGAGCTGAAAGGGAGTTATCAACTCTCCCTGCCTCTGCAGTACTATTGATACCGCCATTCTAAACCTCTGGCAACATACAGTTGCTGATGTCATACCAAGGTCACTGTCATGTGCTGAACAGTATCCCTCTCAAATTCACAGGTTGATGTCCTAACCATGGGTACCTCAGAATGTGACTGTTTTGAAGACAGGGCCTTTAAAGAGGTAGTTAAGCTAAAATGAGGTTATATGAGTGAACCCTAATACGCCTGGTGTCCTCATAAAAAGTAGAGATTAGGATACAGACCCTGCATGCACAAAGAGGAAAGCCTACATAAAGACCCAGGGAGAAGGCAATCACCTCTAAGCCAGGAGACAAGTCAGCTCACACCTCAATCGTGGATGCCCAACCTCCAGAATCATGAGAAATACAATTCAGTTGTTTATGTCAACCAGTCTGCGGGTTTTTGTTATGGAAGACTTGGGGACTAACATAGATACCCTCAGTACAGTTCTAACCCAAGCTTGGTCTCAAGGGTCCCCTCCACATTTTTCCTTCTCCATCTCTGCCGATCTAAACCCCCACCTTCTGGAACTTCCCTGGCAGTTCAGTAGTTAAGGCTCCACACTTCCACTGCAGGGGAGCATGGGTTCAATCCCTGGTAGGGGAACTATGATCCCTCATGCCAAACAAACAAACAAACAAAAAAAGACCCACATTCTGTAGCACAGAAGGTGATCTCTCTCCAACCTTCCCTTCCTAATGCCCAGCTCTTGCAGGTACCTCTAAGAACACACTTCCCTCTTTGTGTCACCTAGCACATTCCATAGGATACTTAGAGGCTTTCAATAGGTAATCACAGGGGATTGGAGTCACAGAAACCACAAGAGCAGCTTCACAATTTACCCTAAATTACAGCTGCTTCTTAACCCCCAGAACTTATTAAGCTTGAGCAGGCTCCTTAGGCCCAGGTGTAAGATTTTTCTTTCAGAGTTTCCTTTACCCTCCCCTGCAATCTGTTTTCTGTTCTCTTAACTTCTTTCATTGGACCATTGGACATGTCTGTGAATTGCTGGATTTCTTTCTTGACCCTGATCCAAGTTTGTTCATATAAAGCTCCTGAACCCCTATGAAAATCAGGAATGAGACTGGTTGTCTATTTCAGGGTCTTCAAATATCCTCATGTTCAAGACTTCTTGTCCAGAAAATCCTGAAAACCTCTGGGATACAATCCTCATAAGGCTCTATGAGAGACTCAGCTTGGTCTTAGCTGATAAATCCTATCACATAAATATTCCATACTAGTGTTTTATTATTTGTCATAAGAATTATATGTATATATGGAAGGAGACAGAAAAATATATCTAGAAAATTACTAGTAAAGCTTGAAATTTCATAGAACTATATTTTATATCTTTTGTGTTTGTGTGCATGAAAGTCTGGTTATAGGAAAGATTACAAAAAAAAAGGTAATAACACCTAATGTTATTTGAAGAGAACTAGCATTGTGAAAATAAAAAATTTACCTCACAAGTTCTAATTTACAGTTACCTTGCAAACCTTTTAAAATGTATCTAACATCTCCCAGTAAAAATCTCACAGGGAACAAACATACTGTTCAAGGAAAACATATTTTTAAAATAATTCAAAACATTCTTTTTAATACAAGAGCTCATTCCATACTTTCATGGAATCTGAGCACACACAGGATTTATTTTAAGGGACTAGCAAATTTAAGACCTGAACTTTATAGAGAGGCACCCAGAACAGTGATGGTTTTATACCTCCCATAATAGGAGCCAATCTTCTGGGAATGTAGGATCCTTATCCATCTGTTAATCAGGAGGGAATCTTGTATGCAGAGGTTAACTTCTTTACCCCAGGCTTTATGAATTAATTCTACATCAGCATAAAACTTCCTTTTTAATTTCTTCTTTGGTAGCATCATTCCAGTGCAGTCCACTGAGAATGACAGAGAGTTGAGAGACCAGTGGGAAGAAAGAAAATTGAGGCCCCTAGTTTCTTTTTATTCACAAACACAAAAATTTCCTCAAAAACAATGATACAGAAGAAAAAACACCAGTTTGCGCAAGAATGAGAGTTGGGATGTGAGGGAGGAAAAGAGGGGCAAAGGAAAAAGAGGAGAGGAGACTCCTTAAGAATATTTGACCCAGTGTCTTAGGGAAATTTTAATGTAGTCAGTGCAATACATCCCACAGATACCAGAGGTTATATATATATATAACATGTGCCTTGAGGACTGTTATCAGACCATGCAAATGTCCAAAGTAACCTCTTTCTCCAGCCTTTCCCTTTCTGCTTAACATGGCCCATTTCTAGAAATTAAAGTCATGTACAAAAGTTCACATATTTCCAATAAGTTATACACTTCCAGCTTTTTACCTTTGACATATCAATTAATAATGCCTTTAGAAGATCAGATAATTGCCATTAGTTGCCAGCAAATGTGCCTATTCTTAGCTGAACTACAAAATAAATCTATAATTAAAGTATGTGCTAACCAAAACACAGAACTCCAGGGAAAGGGACTTGTTACACAAGTCTTGGGTTGTCAGAAGATTACCACTCATCTGTATGGGTTATAAGTGTCAGGTCCCAGGAAGGACCTAAAACAAAGACAAAGGCCCAACCAACTGAAAAGAAGAAGGGGGAAAGGATAGAGAAGGAGGGTGTGCACACACCGTCATGGACAAGGGTGACAGAAATTGAGAGACAGAGGGAGAAGATCCATGTGTGCATGCAACAAAGGCAGCAAAAGACAAACGTTTGTTTTACAGAAGGGTAACCCTGATTCTTAGTTTCAGAAATAATTTATTCTGTGCATCTGTCATGAATATCCTGGAGAAAAGCTCTAAGCCATAAATTTTTTTTTTGAGTTTTTATTTTTTTTAAATTTTCTTTACTTTATTGTGTTGGTTTTGCCATACAATGACATGAAACCGCCATGGGTTTACATATGCTCCCCCTCCAGAACCCCCCTCCCTCCTCCCTCCCTCCTCCCTCCCCCCAGGAAATCTCGATGCACCAGCCCTGAGCATCAATCCTGGGCTGGCGATTGATTTCATATATGATAATTAACATGTTTCAATGTCATTCTCCCATATCATCCCACCCTTGCCCTCTTTCACAGAGTCCACGAGTCTGTTCTATACATCTGCGTTCCTTAAGCCATAATTTTTACAGAGTTAAATTCCAGTGGTTGGAGATCTTTGTGAAAACTAAAATAGCATCACGTTAATCAGTGAAAGGAAAGAGGGAATTTCACATTTTTTTTTTTTAAGATGGTTCTTTTTGCTAAATTCCCTGTCCTGGAAAATGCAGCATGAATCTGCCCTTGGCATTAGAATACATTACAGCTCATCTCTTCCTAGGAGAACTGTATTCCTGTCCACTGTGCTCAGCGAGGGTAAACTGGGAGCAGCTTATCAGATTACACAGTATTACGAACTGCATACTGCTCTCATCTGATTGCTTTTCAATCAGAATCTCACATCTTTGCTAGATATAAATTATCTTATATAAAAGAGCTTTTGAATACAAAGTGAATGAGTTTTATTTTTTTTCCCCTGGAGGTCTTAATGCAATCCTTATTTGCTTATGAAACCCACATTGCTCACTGTAGCCTTCATGGATGCCATGCCTCTGTAATACAAATGACACAAGTACAAAATGTGACCTTCCCACTAAACTGCAAAATAATCCAATGTACTTTCACTGTGAATTATAAAAATAAACAATAGCATACTTCTTTGCATAGTCTAAATCATAGTGTGATTTCAAATCTAGTTTCTATTTCCAAAGGGTGATGAAGAAAATATAATGTTGATATGTGTATGAGTACATGGAGGGAGAATTTTGCTGAAGAGAGAAAAGAAGAGAGAATGGCTAAGGGACAACAGAAAATAAACTTTGCTTCTCTAATCTCTAAGCTGTGGTTGGGAAATATATCTAAGAGTTTTGAAGTTGACTCAATAGTCAACTAGCCTCAGTTCAAAATCATCTCTAGGATTAATTCACTATGAGGTCTCTGGAAAAACAACTTCACATCTTTGAGACACACGATTCTCAGCTATAAAAAATAATAAATATAGTTGAGTTTTGTCATATCCAGGAATTTTATTATTATTTTCAGATAAACTGAATACATTATATACAAGGCACAACTGCGATCTCTACTGCTTGACATATCTTTAAATACTGGTAAAAATGTAAATTACAATGAAAAGGACAAATTTAATAAAATTAGATGCCTCAAATCATTTTTTAAAAGTTTCTTATTGAACAAATATTCATGGAGTACCTACCATATGCCAAGCACAGTACAGGGCACTAAATTGTAAATAAATGAATAAATGGATGGTCAAATGAACAGCAAGAGGGAAAGAAGGGAGGAAGTCAGCTAGTTGCTTGATTGAATCCTCAAGCCTATAACAAATCACAGAATGGAGAATGTGTGCATTGCACGCTTTGGAACAGAACTTTCTCAAATAAGTATTGTTATTGTTGTTTAGTTGCTAAGTCTGTTCCACTCTTTGAGACCCCATTGACTGTAGCCCTCCAGCTTTCCTGTCCATTGGATTCTCCAGGCAAGAGTACTAGAATGGGTAACTATTTCCTTCTCCAGGGGATGGTCCCCACCTGGGGATCTTCATGATCCGGGGATCAAACCCATGTCTCCTGCATTGGCAGGTGGATTATTTACTGCTGAGCTACCAGTTCAGTTCAGTTTGGTCACTCAGTCATGTCTGACTCTTTGCGACCCCTTGTTCTACTGCATGCCAGGCTTCCCTGTCAATCACCAACTCTGGAAGCTTGCTCAAATTCATGTCCATCAAGTCAGTGATGCCATCCAATCATCTCATCCTCTATCTTCCCCTTCTCCTCCTGCCTTCAGTCTCCTGTTGAGCTACCAGGGAAGCCCCAAATAAGTATAATGCTGATCAAATATGCTGAAGTGTGATTTTAGTTGCTATACAAAGGAATCATTTAATAACAATTATAATATATAACAGCTATTAAAATAAAAAGTATTTTCTATTATTGACTGTATTACTATGTAATTTATAGTCAATTATATATACCATTGATTAAGATAAAGTGACATAAAATAAATGAGATGAATTAAAGTCACTTTTAAAAATTACTACATAATAATATAACTGTTAGGAGGGTATAGAAAGTAAAAATCATGAAGATGGCATCAAAATGATTGATAATGAAAATAAATAAGATAAACCTCTGATATTTTGCTGTCATTCTCTTGAATTCATAGTCCATCATATGATTCTATGTTTTTTTTAATTGTCAGGCTATAGAAGAGCAGCTCATTTCTAAACCAAGGGATTAAAAATTATATACACATACCTCATAGGCCAGTGTTCTTTCAACAAATGGACTCTAAAAGAGTTATCTAAGTGTGAACAGTAGAGAACTCTAAGAACTTCATGGGAGCAAAATGGTGCTAGAAAAAGGAAAATGATTAAAAAAAAAAAACAGCACTTATTGAACATCTACTCTGTGTCATGCTTTGTACTTAACATTATTTCTAATCTATATAGCAATCCTGAGAGCTAGGGTTTGTCGTTTTTTGTTTGTTTGCTTTCCAATTTTACCTATAAGAAAACTAAGCATGATAGATTTTACTATGTTTTCTTAAGATCGTATTGAAGACACAGGCATAAATGAATTGAGCTCTTATCATATTGTTAATAAAATAACTTTTAGTTTCTATTACTGGTGTAGTTTTTACTTTAAATCAAATTGTTCATAAAGGACATTTCTCTCTCAACAAAATTGTGTAAAGCAATTATCCTTCAATTAATAAATAAATACATTTTTAAAAGGAAGAACATTAAAAAAAAGAACATTCTCTCTAAAATATGTGCCTCTCTATGAAATAAAGCAAATTTATCAGAGGATATAGAAATATGAGGGCTATTGGCACTTACGGAATGAAAGACTGTATGTTCTATTAAATAGAATATTCTCCACAGAGATATTTGAGAGGAAAACAGGAGGTTGGAGCAGTAAGGCACTATTTTTAGGTAACTGGGAAAAGTTCAAATTCCTGCTTCATCTCTCAGGATCTCACCCGTGAAGGACATTAATTCACTAGGGTACCTCAAGCTCAGAAATGACTACAGAGAACTCTGTTTTGGATTTCAGGCTGCTTGTCTATTTTACTCATCCTTCTAAAATTACTTGCAATACATGTACCTAATGAAAATGATTCTTTAAGCATAATACAAATAGAAGTATTTATAATCTGGTCTATAATAATAGGTGATCTTAACCTTAGTAACAGTAAGTAGGAGAGAAAACAAGAAAGTAAGTGCTTGTATTTTTTCTTAAAATTAATTTTAGACTTTGTTAGAAGATCATCAGCTTATGCATTGATCTTATGTGTATGAAAAAAATTTAGGATAACTTCCATAAGAAAACAAATGCAGCAAGTAACTTTCAAAGAGCTAGAGGAAACTTTTCTAAAAGGTGTAATTAAAACACAATGAATCCACAAAAGGCAGACAGAGAAATAAAAAGAAAATAAAACACATAAAATAAGATAACATCAATAAGTCCTGGAGGAAAGAACTCAATTCCCTAGGAAAAAGGAGAGAGACCATGTGGGGAGGCCCGCCTAAACAGGAGCTGACTCTCCACCAGTCTGTAGTCAACATCACCTGGCAGACACGTGAATGAAAAAGCCTGCACATGTTTCCCACATCTAGCTTTGAGTCTTCCAGACACCATGAGCAGACACAAGCACTATCCAAATTCCTGATCCAGAGAACCCATTTGTATAATAAATGGTGTTTTGAATGCCACTAAATTTCAGGGGCGGGGGAATGTATTATGTAGCTATCGTAATATATACAGGCACATATAAAAAGAAAGTGCTAATGATAAAACAAATGGGTTTAAATATAAAGTATTAATGAACTCTTCTAAAGCGTATCTGGGAGTGATTTTTACTGTTTGTGCAACTTTCTAGAAATTTGAATTTATATCAGAATTTAAAGTTATTGAGAGAAAAAGCAACAGAGAGAGATAAAAGAGACACAGGGAGAAGAAATAGAGGCATAAATAATAGAAAGAAAAGATGTAGCTCAGGTCAGGAATTTTTTTTTAATGCAGAAGATACTGATGCAAGAAGGACAATGTAAGCAAGATAAATAAAAAGAGATCCACTTGACATATTAGAGGAAAACAGCAGAATACTAAAGACAAAAGTCTTAAATGTAGTCAAAAAGAAAAGCGATTATACGGAAAGGAATGGCAATTAAACTGACAAAAGGTTATTAAACAGTAGCAATCGAAATCAGAGATAATGAAATCATATCTTCAAAGTGTTGGAGGAAAAAAAAGCCATAAAACACTCAGCTAGGCATTTGTACCCAGTTTAAGAATGAGAGAGAAATTAGCATACCTTTACTAAAGAAAATTTTAAAAGATGCACTTCCAGAAGAAATGTTCCTTGAAGAAGGTATAAAAGAAATGATGAGCTGAGAAAGTGCTGAGTGTTGGAGACTGTGGTGAACATAGTGAAGAACTACACAGAGTCTCTTTCAGAAAAGTGCTGGTTGCTCCATTAGCTGGAGAGCTGTCAGCATATCCTTCATCTATGGGCCTTCCAGGGAGGCCCCCAATTTAAGAGAAGCACCTTAGTGAAAGTGAAAGTGAAAGGCGCTCAGTCGTGTCTGACTCTGTACAGTCCATGGGATTCTCTAGGCCAGAACACTGGAGTGGGTAGCCTATCCCTTCTCCAGGGGATCGTCCCGACTCAGGAATCAAACCAGGGTCTCCTGCATAGCAGGCAGATTCTTTACCAACTGAGCTATGAGGCAAGCCCAGAAGCACCTTATTCAAGGTCAAAGAACAGCCCACATCTGATGGTAAGTCAAGGCAGGGATATAGAGGCTTAGCCATTTTGGACAAACCTGGGACAATCCTGGCAGGCCATTGAGTTCCCAGTCCCTCTAGTCCCTCCTCCTCCTTTGCCTCCCTCTCCTGTAGGTGATGAACCCGAGGGTGCTCGCTAATGAGCACCCTTCACTCTAAGGGAAGAAGGAGGGAAGGAAGGACGAAGGAAAGGGAGGGAGGGAGGGAAAGAGGAAGAGAGCAAAAGAAAGAAAGAGACAGAGAAAGAGAGGGGGGAAGGAGGGAGGAAGAAAGGAAATAGAAATCATAAATTATTTAGAAATGAAGGAAAATAAGACCGCTACATATTAAAATCTGTGAGACATAAGGAAAAGTAATAAGATGAGGAGGTAATTGTACTTATTGGAATTCAAGAAAATAAAAACTGTGAAATCAAAATTAAAACTCCAATAGCTCTTTGGAAGTGGTTAAACAGGAGATAGGAAGAGTAAACATTGACATTTTAGGATTCAGTGAACTAAAATGGACTGGAATGGACATTTAATTCAGATGACCATTATATATACTACTGTGGGTAAGAATTCCCTAGAAGAAACAGAGTAGCTCTCATAGTCAATAAAAGGGTCTGAAATGCAGTACTTGGGTACAGCTGAAAAACAACAGAATGATCTCAATTTGTTTCCCAAACAAAACCATTCAATATCACAATAATCCAAGTCGATGCCCCAACCACTAATGCCGAAGAAACTGAAACTGAACAGTTCTATGAAGACCTACAAGACCTTCTAGAACTAAAACCAAAAAATAGAAATGTTTTTTTCATCATAGGGGACTGAAATGGAAAAGTAGGAAGTCAAAGGCAAGTAACAGGCAAGTTTGACCTTGGAGTACAAAATGAAGCAGGACAAAAGCTAACAGTTTTGCCAAGAGAACACACTTGTCATAGCAAACACCCTCCCCCAACAACACAAGGGACAATTCTACACATGGTCACCACCAGATGGTCAATACCGAAATCAGATTGATTATATTCTTTGCAGCTGAAGATGAAGGAGCTCTATTCAGTCAACAAAAACAAGACTGGGAGCTGACTGTGGCTCAGATCACGAACTCCTTGTTGCAAAATTCAGATTTAAACTGAAGAATGTAGGAGAAACCACTAGGCCATTCAGATATGACCTAAATCAAATCCCTTACTATTATACAGTGGAAGTGAGAAATAGATTTAAGGGATTATATCTGATAGACAGAGTGCCTGAAGAACTATGGACAGAGGTTCATGACATTCTATAGGAGGTGGTGATCAAAACCATCTTCAAGAAAAAGAAATGTAAAAAGGCAAAATGGTTATAAGAAGCCATACAAATAGCTGAAAAAAGAAGAGAAGTGAAAGGCAAGGAGAAAAGGAAAGATACCCATCTGAATGCTTCCAAAGAAAAGCAAGGAGAAATAAGAAAGACTTCCTAAATAACAATGCAAAGAAATAAAGGAAAACAATAGAATGGGAAAGACTAGAGACCTCTTCAAGAAAATTACAGATACCAAGGGAACATTTCATGCAAAGATGGGCTCAATAAAGGACAGAAATGGTATGGACCTAACATAAGCAGAAGATATTAAGAAGAGGTGGCAAGAATACACAGAAAAACTATACAAAAAAGATCTTCATGATCCAGATAACCGCTAGTGGAGGTGATGGAATTCCAGATGAGGTATTGCAAATCCTAAAAGATGATGCTGTGAAAGTGCTGTACTCAATATGCCAGCAAATTTAGAAAATTCAGTAGTGGCCACAGAACTGGAAAAGGTTAGTCTTCATTCCAAAGAATGAAGTTAGTCTTCATGCCCAAAGAAAGACAATGCCAAAGAATGCTCAAACTACCACACAATTGCACTCATTTCACATGCTAGCATGATCATGCTTAAAATTTTCCAAGCTAGGCTTCAACGGTATGTGAACCAAGAACTCCCAGATGTTCAAGCTGGATTTAGAAAAGATAGAAGAACAAGAAATCAAATTGCCAACATATGCTGGATCATAGAAAAAGCAAGAGAATTCCAGAAAAACATCTACTTCTGTTTCATTGACTAGGCTAAAGCCTTTGGCTGTGTGGATCACAACAAACTGTGGAAAATTCTTCAAGAGATGGGAATACAAGACCAACTTACTTGCCTCCTGAGAAACCTGTATGCAGGTCAAGAAGCAACAGTTAGAACCAGACATGGAACAATGGACTGGTTCCAAATTGGGAAAGGAGTACTCCAAGACTGTGTATTGTCACCCTATTCATTTCACTTATATGCAGAGTACATCATGCAAAATACAAGAATGAATGAAGCACAAGCTGGACTCAAGATTGCTGGGAGAAATATCAATAACCTCAGATATGCAGATGACACCACCCTTATGGCAGAAAGTGAAGAGGAACTAAAGAGCCCGTTGATGAAAGTGAAAGAGAAGACTGAAAAAGTTGGCTTAAAACTCAACATTTAAAAAAAAAAAAAAAAAACAAAGATTATGGCATCCAATTCCATCACTTAGTGGTAAATAGATGGGGAAACAATGGAAACAGTGACAGACTTTCTTTCTCTTGGGCTCCGAAATCACTGCAGATGGTGAAATTAAAAGGCACTTGCTCCTTAGAAGAAAAGCTAAGACAACCTAGACAGCATATCAAAATGCAGAGACATTACTTTGCTAACAAAGGTCCATATAGTCAAAGCTATAGTCTTTCCAGTAGTCACGTATGGATGTGAGAATTGGACTATAAAGAAAGCTGAGCACGGAAGAATTGATGCTTTTGAACTGTGGTGTTGGAGAAGACCCTTGAGAGTCCCTGGGACAACAAGGAGATCCAACCAGTCAATCCTAAAGGAAATCAGTCCTGAATATTCATTGGAAGATCTGATGCTGAAGCTGAAATTCCAACACTTTGGCCACCTGATGCGAAGAGCTGACTCATTGGAAAATACCAAGATGCTGGGAAAGATTGAAGGCAAGAGGAGAAGGGGACAACAGAGGATGAGGTGGTTGGATGGCATCACTGATTCAGTGGACATCAGTTTGAACAACTCCGGGAGATAGTGATGCTGCAGTCCATGGGGTTGCAACGGGTCAGTCACAACTGAGCGACTGAAGAACAACAAAGGAACCACTACTATGATGCTAAGATTGAACAAGATAGAAAAAGAGAAACTACTTTAACAGACCTCACTGCAAATATGATAAATTATTAGCAAGTTAAATCCAAAAGTATAGATTAAAAAATTTTATCTGATCATTTAGGTTTTATCCCTTAATGCTAGGGTGATTCAACTTAACAAGTATATTATTGTATCATTTATATTATCATATTATAGGATCCAAAATGTAATCATGAATCTTGTAATCATCTCAAGGGAAGACCTAAACAAAAGGTCTCAGAAAAACTCTTGCTGTTGCTTAGTCTCTAATTCATGTCCAACTCTTTTGAGACCCCATGGACTTAGCCTGCCAGGCTCCTCTGTCCATGGAATTTTCCCAGCAAGAATATTGGAGTGGCTTGCCATTTCCTTTTCCAGGAGGTCTTCCTGGGATGGAATCTGAGTCTCTTGCATTGGCAGGCAGCTTCATTACCACTGGGCAACCAGGGAAGCCTGTGAAAACTCTTAGTAAAATATAAATTGAAAGTCCTTAACAAGGTGAATTACATATGAATATATTATATATAGTATATATGTATATACATGGAAATCATTAGAAGCATTCTTATTAAAGTCAAGAATAATGCATGAATGTCACCTAGCAATCCTGCTTTATAGACTGTAGTGGAAGTTGTCAGTGCAAGATTTTCTTTTAAAAAGACATTGTGGAAAAGAGACAAGTATCATTGTTTACAGAAGAAATAACTGATTCTCAGACGATCACCTGAGAAATAATTAGCACTAATAAGAGGTCTGTAGGGGGCTAATTGGCACCCCACTCCGGTACTCGTGCCTGGAAAATCCCATGGACGGAGGAGCCTGGTAGGCTGCAGTCCGTGGGATCACTAGGAGTCGGACTCGACTGAGCGACTTCACTTTCACTTTTCACTTTCATGCACTGGAGAAGGAAATGGCAACCCACTCCAGTGTTCTTGTCTAGAGACTCCCAGGGACGGGGGAGCCTGGTGGGCTGCTCTCTGCTCTGTGTCAAACAGAGTCAGACACGACTGAAGCGACTTAGCAGCAGCAGCAGCAGCAGGGGGCCAATATAATATCAAAATACAAACACTAATTCATCTCTAAACACAAAAATGATCAGTTATAAAATAACATAGAAAAGTAGATTCCACTAACAATAAGACAAAGGCAAAAAATAAGATATCTAAAAAGATTCTAATAAGAAACACAGACATATTACATCACATTTATATTTACTTCTCTATTATATCTAAAATTTAATTTTTAGTGTGATATGAGGTTAACACCTAACATTTCTTTACAATTGGACATTTAGTTACATCAGAATCCCTAAATGGAATGATATATGCAAATTTTTTAAATGGAACAACTCAGTGTCTTAAATATGTAATGTCTCACCAAATTGATGTAACAATTGACACAATAGCAGTAAATTTCAATAAGGTATTTTATAAAACCAAATAGTCTAAATACAAAATTCATGTTGAAAGAAAAAAGTAGTAAGCTTTTGAAAATATAATAAACTTTTGAAAAAGAACAGAAAATACAGATGTGCCAGATATAAAAATCTATTTTAAAACTACAATAATTTAGATCTCGAGATAATGGTACCAGAGTCAAGTCAGTGTGGGAAAGGTAAGCTATTTAGCAAATATTCGGCCCATTAGCCTTTCATTAGAGGGGAGAGGAAGCAAATGAAACCATAAAATATAAAAACACTGGATAATAATTCTATAGCAATGGAATGGGGAGGACTTATTTGAGGAAGACAGCTTTAATAAAAAGAAAGATTGACATTTTTAAATATAAAAATGTGCAACTTCTGTCTAATAAAGATCACAAAAAACTTGTTTAAGTAGACAAAGAAAATATTTACTATATATAAAACACAAAAAATTAAAATCTAAGTATAAAAAGAATTCCTAGAAATCAAAAGTAAAAGATGAAAAAACTCAATATATAAAAAGACAAAGCTATAGGACTAAGCAATTTGTTGAGGAAAAAACATAAAAGATAAATAGATGTTAAGTTTCTGAACCTCTCCAGTAATCAGGAAAATATAAATTCAAGCTACAAGGAAATAAAATTTTTCATCCAACAAACTGACATAAAATAGAATATTAATATGATTTGACTTTGAGGAGAGTATTGGGAATGGACATGCTTTGTCAAAACACAAACATGTAACAGCTTTTAGGAGGTGATGTAAATTTCATCTATCAACGCTATATATATGCATACCTTTTCATACAGTGATTCATATTTTAGGCACCTATCCTAGACAAAATAGTCATGAATGTGCTATAAGAGTTATGTAGAAATAAATCATCCTTGTATCCGTTGTAACAGTGAAAAAGAAGTATCCTAAAGGAACACCAATAATGCAAGAATTAAATCATAGGATTAAATAATATCATGAGTGACTTTGCAAAAACTAAAAAGATGTAAGGAAAATCTATACACACTTGTCTGGAAAGATTTCTAATATACTTTTAAGTGAAAAACAGCAGTCAACAGCTTTCAAATGGATCCTACCCATGATCTCCAAAAACAATCTACTGGTCCATTTGCATATATTTATGTGCAAATGGATAGAAAATAGAATAAAAATGTGTATATAAGACACTGCTAACTGTTTATTTCTGGGGAGAAAATAGGATTTGATCTGGGGAAAATACCTTTAACCTCTTATTTCCTCACACTGTTGAAGAATTTAATGATGGAAATTTATTTACTGCTCAAGTTAAGAAAAAATCTTAACTATGTCACACTTGATTTGTGTCATATTTAGCCTACTTTATACTTTCCCTCTGAGTAATGTCTCCAGCTCATGTACTTCCAAATACAGAGTGCAAGGAAACACGTTTGACTTTTTTCTTTTTGGGGGACTCTTGCACAATGCTTCCCAGGTGACCCTGGTGGTAAAGAACCCGCCTGCCACTGAAGGGGATGTGAGAGACTTGTGTTTGATCCCTAGGTTGGGAAGATCCCCCGAAGGAGAGCACGGCAACCCACTCCAATATTCTTGCCTGGAAGACCCCGTGAACAGAGGAGCCTGGAGGTCTACAGTCCATAGGGCCACAAAGAGATACAACTGAGGCAACTTAGCAGGCATGCACAATTCTAACTCACAAATTAAATTTACCAACTTAAATGACTAGGCAACTTAGCAGGCACGCACAATTCTAACTCACAAATTAAATTTACCAACTTAAATGAATATCAATCTAACATGTTTCATAAAACCAAGAATATGGAGCTATGAAATTGCCACTAAGCTCTGTTTGATTACTGATTTGAAAATTCCAGTTCTACAAGTTTGGTAGTGTGACTGCTATACTGACTTTTGAACATCTTACTAGTCAGTACTGTATAGTAGAAAGGGCTCAGCATTTTATCCACATTATTTAGCTTTCTTTATGTTCTTACCAATTGTACTTTCTAATTGTATTAACTTGGGTATGTTATTCAATATTTCTTACATTCTTTTTTTTTTCTTCTATAAAATGGGAAGAATAACAGTAATACCTCTTCTTACACAGTTAATTTGAGGACTGAATGAAGTCCCACGATCATCTTTAAAGCACTACCATGGATCTATTAATATTATAGTAACATTTCTTACAGGTAAATGGTGTGCAAAGACCAAAACAAAAACACAAAGAACTTTTCACTAAAGACAAGACTAAAATCTTTCTAAAATGCAACATTTTTGTTGCTCCTTGTAATACTAGATAAACAAAACAGTAATACTGTCTGGTTTTTTCTGTTAACACTTGATAATGTGTAAAAAAATTATTATGCAGAATCTATACTATTTTATGTTGTCTCTAAATAGGATCTGCTGTATAAAGAAAGTTCAGAGAATTTACAAGATTTTCTTTCTAAAATTACTGTTGTACCACATTACAACACAAGGGGGCAGTATTTCTTTTAAAAAGTCCCTTTGTCAAATGCATAATTCATAATTTACTGAGGTGGTGCAATGGAATATCTTGTAATAATACTTCAAGATTAAAACAATTTAGCATCCATGTCAATTGTAACTCATAGCCATTGGGTAAAACATCACAGTATTACATTTCTGGAAATACTTGAATAATGCCTAAATCAAAAAGCTGGTGGGTTAACAGATGTAGAGATGAAGTGTCTGCCAACCAGAGTAGAAAGAACAGATATTGCGTTCCAATCCCAGCCACTCAAGCTGTCTTCATACTAGAAGCAGATCAGGGATCACACTGCTGTTCTGAAAGTAGCAGCAATTAGTAGGGTCAAGAGAAACAAAAAAAGTGTTACTTTTACACTTCAACAGGGTCCATTTGGGAAATATCAAATGAATAAAATGGCTGTTTCCCTGGAAACAGACAGCAAGAATCATCCCAAAGAATTCTCTGCCCTGTGCTTAAAGGATTGACTTATATGAACTTCAGTTTAACATATACAAACTACCAGAGATATACAGTGCTTCTTTTTACTGTGGGTCTGCTGCTGCTGCTGCTGCTAAGTCGCTTCAGTCGCGTCCGACTCTGTGCGACCCCATAGACGGCAGCCCACCAGGCTCCCCAGTTCCTGGGATTCTCCAGGCAAGAACACCGGAGTCAGTTGTCATTTCCTTCTCCAATGCATAAAAGTGAAAAGTGAAAGTGAAGCGGCTCAGTCATGTCCGACTCTTCAAGACCGCATGGACTGTAGCCCACCAGGCTCCTCCGTCCATGGGATTTTCCAGGCAAGAGGACTGGAGTGGGGTGCCATTGCCTTCTCCATTACTGTGGATCTAATGGCTTTTTACTCATGGGTTAAGTCAAAGGTCAACAGGAATAACCTCCCTAATGGGCTGAAAAAGTAAAACATAACACTACAACATGGGCTGAAACTCCTAATAGCTGCAATAACTCTAAATATAGCTCAGGTGGCAGAGGAGACCAGCCTCCTTAAGGCCAGAGGAGGCCAGAGGAATATCTGTGGAGTATTCACAAGCCAGGCTATCTTAAACTTCTTTTAATTTATTTAATCTTCTGATCAACACTGTTTGAGATAGGTACTGGTACAGAGGTTAAGTAAATAGCAAGGGCTGGGTTGAAGCCAAGATTAAACCCAGAAGGACTAACTCCAGAGCCTGTGCAGTTAATCAATGCATGATACACTGCTTTTCACAAGGCTGCGTTCTGCCCTAGCATTCAGGCAGCCTGGACTTCAATCTTCCACTGACGCTACACCTGTGATGCTGGGAAAATTGCATCATTTCTGGGCCTCACTTCATCCCTGCCCACCAACCACCCACTACCATCACCTCCATAAATAAAGGAACTGGACTAGGTCATGTACAAGGTGTTTCTTCAACTCATAATTCATGGTGATATTATGAAAGCAGCTATTAAGTTGATGCAAACTGTGAGATCTTGTATTTTTAGAAATCTGTATGCAGGTCGAGAAGCAACAGAACTGGACATAGAACAATGAACTGGTTCAAAATTGGAAAAAGAGTACATCAAGGCTGTATATTGTCATCTTGCTCATTTAACTCACATGCAGAGTGTTGTGTGTATGTGTGTGCTCAGTCGTGTCTGACTCTTTGCAACCCCAAGGACTGTAGCCCACCGGGCTCCTCTGTCCATGGAATTTTCCAGGCAATAATACTGGAGTGGGTTGCCATTTCCTACTCCAGGGAATCTACCCCACCCAGGAATCAAACCCATGTTTCTTGCATCTCCTGCATTGGCCTGCCTTCTCTGATCTTTGATAGCAGCAAAGAAAATTTGTTTTCCTAATTTTTCAGTCAAAAGCATTCAGTAAGTGAGTCACCAGCTTACTTGTCTAGAAAAGCTTATGGCTCTCTCTTATCTGCTCTTTTTCTATAAATAAGTTTTGACACAAAAGGCTATATATGAACAGTGTACAATATATGAACACTGTACATCTGTAATTAAATGACATTTGAGGGGTACTCATATCAAGAATATAAAAAGGACACTGAATATGGAAGTTCTGGACAATAAATATGAATTTTACCCACTATACTTCAAAACACTGACTATACCTGGCTATAATCCTTCCACTGAGAATTAAACAATGTGACAGCTTTGAGAAGCTAAGCATAACATAACAGAAATCATATGAGCTATAAAGATCCTCTGACTGCAATTGCTGAACTTTGCATTAATATTCCCCGAATTTAATGCAAGACACCAAGGTCCTATTAGGTAATCTTATAATCATTTTAAGAGGTCTTTAGATATTCTGATAGAATATCAATTCAACATTCAATTATATGGTTTCACATTCATCATGAATATTAAAATCATTTCTTAAAAGCATAATTCAAACTGGCCATTCTTATAAACTGAAGGAAATACTTCTTTTAAAGCATTTTGGCTGTGAGTATTTTAAATACTTTGAAATTCTCAGACATGAAGTCAAGTTATTTCTGCTGTATTCTCAGGCTGATGTTGTCAGAGACTTATTGGGGGGGAAAGATCTTATATTTAAATATAAAAAATTTAGAACTCAACTAAATATCAAAACTGCTAAATTTTAAGATTTGAAAAAAAAATGCCAGAAACTAAAAAATTCAGAGAGTAGTTTTCTAATCAAATTTAAAATATATTGTACTTGGTACTCTATTTATTAAATAGCAATATCATCCTTGGAGATTTTATAATTCTTGATTCATGAATTAATTCTGGCCTTTTCTCCCATAAGGTAAGTGATATGGGGACAACTATAAATATGAGAATAAGCTTCATTAAAGCTGACTGTGTGGATCATGACAAACTGTGAGAACTTCTTAAAAAGATGGAAATACCAGACCACTTTACCTGTCTCCTGAGAAATCTGTATGCAGGTCAAGAAGTAACAGTACTGAACATTGAACAACAAGCTGGTTCAAAATTGGAAAAAGAGTATGTCAAGGCTGTATATCGTCATCCTGCCTATTTAACTTCTATGCAGAGTGCTGTGTATGTGTGCGCTCAATCATGTCTGATTCTTTGCAACCCCATGGACTGTAGCCCACAAAACTCCTCTGTCCATGGAATTTCCCAAGCTATAATACTGGAGTGGGTTGCCATTTCCTACTCCAGGGGATCTTCCCAACCCAGGAATCAAATCCATGTCTCTTGCATCTCCTGTATTGGCTGACAGATTCTTTACCACTGTCCCACTTGGGAAGACCTATATGCAGAGTACATCATGCGAAATGCTGAGCTGGATGAATCACAAGCTGGAATCAAGACTGCTGGGAGAAATATCGACAACCTCAGATATGCAGATGATACCACCCCAATGGTCAAAAGTGAAAAGGAACTAAAGAGGCTTTCGATAACAGTGAACGAGGAGAGTGAAAGAGCTGGCTTAAAATTCAACATTCAAAAAACTAAGATTATGACAAATAGATGGGGGAAAAGTGGAAGCAGTGACAGATTTTATTTTCTTGGGCTCCAAAATCACTGTGGACAGAGACTTGGCCATGAAATTATAAAATGCTTGATCCTTGGAAGAAAAGTTATGACCAACCTAGACAGCATATTAAAAAGCAGAGACATCACTTCGCCACAAAGATGTATCTAGTCAAAGTGAGGTTTTTCAGTAGTCATGTACAGTTGTGAGAGTTTGACCATAAAGACTACGCATCAAAGCATTGATACTTTCAAATTGTGGTGCTCGAGAAGACTCTTTAGAGTCCCTTGGACTACAAGGAGATTAAGCCAGTCAATCCTTAAGGAAATCAACCCTAAATATTTATTGGCAGGACTGGTGCTGAAGCTGAAACTGAAACTCCACTACTTTGGCCACCTGATGTGAAGAGCTGCTCACTGGAAAAGATTCCACTGCTGGGAAAGATTGAGGGCAGGAGGAGAAGCAGACGGCAGAGGACGAGCTGGTTGGATGGCATCATTACATGAGTTTGAGCAGAGTCTGGGAGATGGTGAATGACAGGGAAGCCTGCTGTGCTGCAGTCCCTAGGATCGCAAAGAGTCAGACACAGCTTAGTGACAGAACAACAAAAGCTGAAGAACACTTCTTTTCTTAATAATTAATTTCTTGTTATCTAGTACCTACACAAATCAGGAACTCAGTTCTTGATAATTTGAAGGGCTAAAATTATTCTTTCAGAGGCTACGCATTGCTGATAGAAATTCGCCATTCACATTAGTTATTATAATTAAAAAATACTTTTTTCTAACCAGATAGAAGAGAAGTGATATCTCACTATCATATTACTTTTATTTCTTGCCTACCACCAACATTTTGCTCATAATATTTGTCATATATAGGTTGCCCATCTTGCTGTTTTCTTTTAAATTTTTTTTAGAATTTTGCCATAATACTTTACAGTATTATGAATTAAATCTACTTGATATTTTGTAAAAAAAAAAAAAAAAAAGTTTTGCCATTCAGCCTATTTTATATTTTCCTACCTGGAAGTAAGAAAGTTAGTTAGCATGGTATCTATAACATAAAAACTGATCATTATATCATATGTATCATTACCATTATAATCTTGTGATAATCCTACAAATGTTAGGAATAGTGAACATAATTCTAATTATCTTAAAGACTTACATATATATCAGTGTACTTTTCAGAGTAATAGAGAACTAAAATAATAGTCAAAACTATCATAGAATTCTTTCCTGAAATCCACTCAACTCTAATAATTCTCAAAAGGCACATTAGATAAAACCAAAGAACTTCTTCCAGAGTCATAAACAGACTAAACTAGAAAACAGGAATCCAGGCAGTAATAACATAATGAGCAAACCTGCTCTACCTATGCCAAAGTTAATTTTAAAAGTTGTTTGGATTGATTATTAGCTTGATTTAAGCTACATTAAAACAACAACAACGAAAAAACATACCCAAACCTATATCTAACCAAGAGTACTCAACTTTAATACACTTCAAAAGCAATTTTGAAGTTTATTACCTTATTCTCAATCTGTAGATTATTATTATTTTTTTTTCTTAAGTTGCCATGTTTGAAAGGAGAAAAGGAAACTACCATTTACTATATTATAGTAAAATGCCTTTAGAAATGGTGAATTACCTAATTTAACCCTCATAACTTCTCTGGAAGGAATACATTATTTTCCAGAGAATTCAGCAGAGGGCCTTCAGACTTGAAAATAACGATACTATGCTATTTATCAAAGTGCACAAAACGACTGACTTGGGAGCAACAGTCTTTCCATAGCATGCTTCTAATCTCTTTATGTGGAAAAATACTTGAACTCAGTGATTAATTCAAAGTTTGGAAGACACAGGATTGGCAGGCAAGAGCTGACCATTCAACAAATGTATAGTGAGAGCCTAGGAGGCCATGGCTGGGAATTGAGAGCCCCTGCCTTTAAAAGGCTGAAAACTTGATTTTGTATCCTGAAACTTTGCTATATTCACTGATTAGCTCTAGTAATTTTCTCGTAGAGTCTTTAGGGTTTTCAATATAGAGGATCATGTCATCTGCAAACAGAGAGAGTTTTACTTCTTCTTTTCCAATCTGTATTCCTTTGATTTCTTTATCTGCTCTGATTGCTGTGGCCAAAACTTCCAAAACTATGTTGAATAGTAGTGGTGAGAGTGGGCACCCTTGTCTTGTCCCTGATTTCAGGGGGAATGCTTCCAGTTTTTCACCATTGAGGATAATGTTTGCTGTGGGTTTGTCATATATAGCTTTTATTATGTTGAGGTATGTTCCTTCTATTCCTGCTTTTTGGAGGGTTTTTATCATAAATGGATGTTGAATTTTGTCAAAGGCTTTCTCTGCATCTATTGAGATAATCATGTGATTTTTATTTTTCAATTTGTTAATGTGGTGTATTACATTGATCGATTTATGAATATTGAAGAATCCTTGCATCCCTGGGATAAAGCCTACTTGATCATTATGTATGATCTTTTTGATGTGTTGTTGGATTCTATTTGCTAGAATTTTGTTAAGGTTTTTGCATCTATGTTCATCAGTGATATTGGCCTGTAGTTTTCTTTTTTTGTGGCATCTTTG